>JXCR01042599.1:91112-104510 GCA_002079205.1 Phalaenopsis hybrid cultivar
TATATATATATATATATATATATATATAAAATAGGCAATTTTAGGAATGTCATTAAGCTCACTTAATTTTGAGGTCATTAAGGCTCTCAAATGATTGCAATACCCATTATGATCAACAAGGATCAATATGAGACATCTAATAGGTGGTTATGGGAGCTGTTCATTGAATGACAAAAATGCCCTTGCTCAGAGGGTATAAATGATTATCACTCTTCACTTGAGTGAGGAGGGGGGAAGGAGTCAAATTCTTGTGCTATTATGAGTTGAAGACACAATGATAAATTTTGTGTTTCGTAGCCATTGTTCACTGTCAATCATCGCTCGTCGGATATCGTGAATCACTACCGACCACCCCTTGATCACCGTCGTTGGTGAAGTTTGTTTGCTTACGAAGTATCCCAAAGAAAAATTTCCGGCAATGCTTGCACCACAACATGTTTTTCTTTTAATGTGTGTCATTGGTGAAAATGAAAAATGAAAAGCAAGGAAATATTTTTTAAGTTTGGTTGTTATTATTGGACCCTAACTTATTTTCTCCCTATATACTTAAAAAAAGCTTCATGAATGAAAGGATAAGACTTGTTGATATCGAAATTAACCCAAATCACAAAGAAATGCAAACATATTGTTAGAATTTAAATATGTTATAACAACTTCAAAACAGGAAATAAATGATAACAAAACAAAAAGGCAAAAGCGGTAAACGAGCTGGGAGACGGTGGTGGTGACAGCAGAAGGGGTGTTGAATGTGGTTTTAGGTGATGCAGTAGTAAGAGAGGGGCTACAAGGATTGTTGACGGTAGCAAAGTCTGGTACTAGGGGCGGCAGCAGCAGTTGGATGGTTTAGAGGGGTTTGCAGCATATATGGAGGATGGGGAAGAGCAGCAGCGGGCCTAGAAGGTGTAGGGCAGAGTTGTAGCAAGTCTAGCAGGGAAAAGACAAGGGAGATGTGTTGCGAGAAGAGGGCAGCAAACAGAAAAAGGGAAGATACACGCACACCACCTCGGACAAATTGCAGTCGGAGCACTTTCTCGCCATCAGATACAGCCCTAGAAGTAAAAAAGGGGACGTTGGAGGCTATCCAAACAGAAATCTCAATCAAAATTGAACTTAAAACCAAATAAAAATATATTTATAATAAATTAAGATAACAAGGGGGGCGACAGCCCTCCCAACCCTATTTAGGGTAGGCCAATTCAATTCAACCTCCTTGTTCAACCAGCGACTCCTTATTGAACCAAAACCCGATTCAACCCCCTACAGCTCCGCATCACTTGTTACTAAGTATCATTTCATGATTAATCAAGATCCTTATTGAGACCAAGAAAGAATTTGTATGCATGTTCATTCCAAATAATTTCTTTTTATTGATGGCAATCCTAATGACACTTCTAATCAAAACCTTTGAATAAATCATGTTGTGTCAATTCCTTTGTATAATATCAAAGTATTTTATCAACAAAAGCTCACCTTATCTTAGGTAATAAATCATCGCATTGATTTCAAAAATTACTGAAATATTATCATTGTTGTTGAAGTAGATCTCTCATTGCATCCCACATTTTTTTATGTAGTATTGTGATTCATGAAATTCTTTTCAGTTATGTTTATTATAAAATTGATTAACCATGAATCACCATATAATTTCCATATTTTAAACGTTGGGTCATTGGTATTCAAAGGAATAGCCGCCCAGTAAGGTAATCTTCATTTCATTTTCCACAAACAAACACCTTGAACGATTGTGGCCATTGCGTGGAGCTACACCCACTAAGTTAGTGCCCTTGATTTAGAGAATGAAACCTTCATTCCTAGTATTGCTGCAGGAAGAAAGCTCTAAGAAGGAAGGTTACTTAAAAAATAGAGCTCTCCTCCCTATTGGCCAACAGGTGATTCAAAATCTATGGATTTAGGAGGAACTCTCCTGCTGCTGCAATGTTGAAAACAAAGATCATTCTCAATTCCTCGGCAGAATACAAGACGACCAAAATATTGAAATAGGATTGGATCGCCACTACCAACTTCCTGCATTTCCAATTTGTGTACTTTGTTTGATCTATCTATAAAAGAAAGAGCAGTTGTGCATAGTCAACCTCCAACAAAGCATAGGTTCCCTCTCTAATTTATTCTACACGTAAAATAACAAAAGAAAAAATAAATTGAATCAAAGTTACAATTGAACATCTATCCAAAATCTTTAACCAATAATAACACAGTATTAATTACAATATTGCAAAATTAAATCCTCTGAATGGTGATTTCATATCTCATCCATACCATAAATGGGTAAAATGATAAGTCCAAACATACCATATATTTAGCATCAACAAATGGATCATTGATAGTCACCACGTCAATGTCATCTCTTGAAACAGCTATGCGTAAGACCAACCTCCCAATACGACCAAAACCTGAAATAGTTCAAGTTCTATTAGCATAAAAAAATAAGTACACTATCCTAACTATAATAAAAAAAATATAAGTTTATTGCATTATCCTAAACAGCACAAACTTGACTAAAAGAAGCAAAGAATAGTGCAATTAGGAATCTTAAGCAAGTAGATGTTCACAGAAATCAGCATGAGTTATCAACAAATTAAACATAAGCAAGTTTTATCCTTAACACCTTATCGAATACCTTAACAAGTATAAGCTTTAATCTTTCCTCTATGTGCTTGAAAACTATGAGAAAAGTACTGAGAACACAGCGTTTCAAAAAAGAATAACAATGTCCTTCCACATAAAGCTACCTATAACACATTTCTTAGAGTATTTTGCATTTTTTATCAGCACAGAATATTTTTCCCTCAAATGAATTATGTTAAGAAACCTAACTAAGTATAAACCCCAATTGAACAATTAAATAAAAATTTGAGGTAAAAACAAAAATCATCATCATGGAAAACATGGCCCATTTTATAAAACTTCACAAAAATGTGTCCAATCAATCTCACAGAAACTCCTAAGTATTCCTTCAGTTCAAAATTGAAGAATAGTGATTGAGTGAATTACAATTTAGTCATCATACCAAGCTTGTGCAATTGTGCAACTTCTATAAAGTAAATATAGGGAACCCACACTACTAGACTTCCAGAGGAGATGTCGAAGAGGACATCTTCAAAAAATACCAACCATCACCAACAAGTCAATCAGTAGTAAAAGATCTCAGGCATTTTAACCAAATTTTATGTCACAATCGATCAAATATGCGATTTTAGCCCAACAATCAAAATAAGAGCTAACAGATTTTTTGTCTAGTGTGGGGTCAATGTGACGTTCACACAAACTTATGAGTATCCACAAATAAACTAACATAAAAAAAAACAAAAGAGGCAATAATTATGGCATCGTGAAACCCAAACTAAACATTCACTGTGAACATAAAAATGTTTGCATTAAGATCACTTTAGATATAGATTTTTATTTTACCTATGGAATTCTAACTAGCTATTTGAGAATGCACTAACATGCCCGTGATATAACTATTGTAACTGAATTTAATATTAAAACATGGATTCTATTCATAAGCAACTTCTAAATGCAATGCTCCTCTATGACAATGCCTATGCAAAAGACTTTTCGTACTTTTTTAGCACTATTGTGATGGCTTTCTCACAGCTAATCCCCAACTTATCACTTTCTGGATATTAATATAACTGATTGGAGTTTATTACAAAATTTATTTTAGCTACTCCATGGAAGCTTCTTATGTGGCTCTTTCGATCCTATGAAAACTCCACCATTCCTAAACATGTCCTTCTTGTGTGCGCCTTCAAGTTCTCCTTTGGTAAATCCAACGGCTTCTACCTTTGTGGCTATTTCAATGAGTAGCATGCATCATAACCTGTTACGTATTCAAAGGCAAAATATAGTAGTACACCGATAACATGAATAAAATTATTATTATGCATGCAAATACACTTCTTAATCTGGTGTAAGATTATGATACTTGGCCAGGAAACCCAAACAAGAGTGGCAATCAGCTTGTTAGGCCTGCTTATTTTGTTACTTTTTTTAATCATGCAAATTTAGTTTTACACATCTTATTATATTTTCTAATTATTTATCATCATTTTTGTGAGGCATTCAATCTTCGAATGCATGCTTCAGTTATTTGTGAACAAAGAAGGGCGAAATCAAAAGTGTGATGCAAAACTATGGCTTTCTAAAAATTAAAAAAATACCACTAAATGAAAAAAAATAAAAATATAGACAAATGGTGTGTGTTTCAGAAATATAGAAGCAAAGGAAGGTGAAACCAAGTATCAAGAGATGGTTTCCTTTTCAAGTAATAATATAGAAACTTCATGTTAAACCCAAAAACAACCTTATGCATGGCATCTGATGAATTGATCTAATCTGTCATCTTTCCTCCTAACCTGATTTTTAAACACAACCTGGGTTGCTAATGCATTCATCCAAGGACAAAATATATAAAACCGCATGTTGACTAGACTACCAAAACAATTTTTCTTGTTTAAACATGCTCCTCCTGTGAGTTTCTCTGATAAATGAATAGCAGGTGTAAGATTATTGATAAAATGCATACCATTGATGCCAATCTTTGCCCTTCCATCACTTGATGATCCTAATCATGGAAAGGGGAAAAAAAGACAAATTTTTTTATCACAAAACCAAGAAGAATTTTTAAAAAATTACTCAATATCCAACACCAATAAAAGATGATTACTTGGAACAACCAGAGGTGCTTCGGTTGCTGTGGCCTTGGCGAGCTGAAAGCTTATTTCACTAGTTGCCCTGTAAATCACATAAACACATGATTCCGTTAGAAAAACTAGAGGAAAAAACTTCAAATGTAAAAGTAGACAATAAAACCAAATTATGTGATAAACAACTGTGAAACTACTTAACTGTAATGAGACCACGCCCGAAGAAAGCGTAGAACGTAAGGCACTTGAACGGATGCAAGCAGAGCCGGCGCTAGATCTCCTTCTCCGACAAAAAACCTAACCAGGTGCAGAAGCATTCAATCAAAACAAATTGGGTTATTAATATAAATAATTTTTGTATCTTATGTTCCATCTCGATCAATTATGCAATTTAGAAAAATGTATACGCAATATTAAAGAAGCTGCAAAAATCCGATGATTAATATTGCATTAAACCGCTAAGAATAACCGGCCGCTTGGCAAAAAATGGAAGGAATCCCGAAAAGAAAAAAAAAAAGAATATATGATCCCGCATTAAAATTACACATAAACTTAATTAGTCAATCAACCCGTAAAGCACAGCGGAAGAGGATGACAGATATCGATACCTTGAAAGGCTCCGGCGCTCGAACTCTTGAATCGGCATGCAAATAATCACGGTAAGCTTCGGGAAGAGGAATGGCGGATCTTAGGAGAGTGGAGAAAGCCATTAATAAGAATTACCACTAGCAATGCGTAGTTGCCTCCCCTCTTTCTCTTCTCCCCAAACGACAACGAGACCTATAGGCGGAAATTGAAGCTAAGCAGAAGATTATAGAGGTTGGTGGGCGGGGGATTTATGGCTGCTGAAGGGTTTCGAGAGGCAATTTCACGAAAGTTGCTTTGAATTGCTGATTGGCTAGATCTTGCGGTAGGCGGCTTAACCTTTGAAACCGGAAGAAGATCGACCGAACCGGTGGAGCCCATCAATGGCCGTTCAGATGACCGTTTGGTCCTCGGCGCGTGCTCTTCGCCGTTCGATCACGGACACATTCAGGCGGGGGCACGTGCGTTAATTTATCAACAAGAATGGGGCAGCGGGGATGCGGAAGTCAATTTTTAGAATGCGGTTGGTTTGGTTCTTAAAAATTGCTATAAAGCTGTTGCTGAAAATTTATTATTTAGTTGTTATATTTTAAAAATACTTAATTTGTTTGAGAAATGAAGCGTCAGTTTAGGGCAGCTTATACGTGCGGACAGTGTTTTCAAAATGTCGTCGTGTCTTTTGGTTTGCGTGTTTCGCCAGCTTATCCGAAACTGCGTTTGGGTTTTTAGACTAAACGCGAGTCGCGGGTAGACACCTGCAGCCGACCCGCGGGCCGCGTTTCATGATAAGCAACTTATCCTGAAACACACAAACTACCCCAAACGGACCCGTAATTTTGAAAATATTATCTATTGATATAATTATTATTATACCCATAAAATATAATAAACACAATGCAATTGAACTATTTGAAAGACAGAGCACTAATTCTTGTGAATTGAATCCAATAATAAATTATCATTTTTTTTTCTCTCACAACACCAAAGAGCAGATTCAAATGAACAATATCTTCAAATTTTGCCCTCCGGTAGCAGCATAAATGCAGTGATTGTCACATATCAAACGATCCAACTTTCTATATAAATGTCTCAACAATAAAGACAAATATATTGGGTTGCTTAACTAAACTTGAAATTCTAATTTTAGATCATCTCAGCCAAAAAATAAAAGTTTATTTATAAATAAAAAAAATAACCCAATGCAGTACAATCTATTCTTCGAACTACATAAACACTGTCAAAATTGTTGTAAAGCTGACAACAACAAAAGCAATGCCAAAATAACAAAATCAAACATGAATAAAGCCTTCACAAGAAATTTCAGGACCTTCACAACATTTTTCAACATATCGTCCACTAAATATCTTTTATTGACAACCCGCTCATGTATTGTGTCACTTAGTTCATCGTCCCACTGGAAAAACTTGCAATCTCTATTCGTTGAATTCTTTGGGCATATGAAGAACTTTCATCATATATTGTCCCCTTTCTGAGCTGTGAAAACAACACATAAAAGATTGTAGTCACTTAAAACCGGTTGATGCTTAATCCCCTTGGAGCTTGTTGAGTTGCTTGAGCTCTTTTCCAATGGTACAATCTTGTACATTAATGATTAGCGTGATTCATATGTGAATATGACTGTAGCACCAAATATACTTTATTTTCTCGCACCCAACAATGAGTATAAAGAGAAAGGTTTTCAAAATTATATGAGTACAGAATCAAATTATACAAAATCAATCGGACGATCAGCGATAATCGGGTGACCGACTGACGAGATTTCGCGTTGTTAATTTTGGTCTCTTCGAGCATGTGACCATCAACACCAATTTGTTTATCTGCTCTAATCTTCAAAGTTTAATGATTAGCAACTTGCTTTTTAAAAGTGCACATCTATTTGAGGGTCTCCACAGCCGCCGACTTTTCCCTCGATGAGAAGTCGTTGGCGGATTAAAGGATGCCACGATCAGAGCGTTGGAAAAAAATCGTGTGAGAGATGGTAATGCATGGGTGAGTGTCTTTTCTCAGTGTCGTTCATCTTCTTGTTGACGGCATGTCCACGCTCACCGCACTGTATGTTGGATCCAAAATTGTCCTGTGGTACCTACCCATGACATAGAGTGGTAGGAAACCAAGAAAGAGAGAGAAAAAAATAATATTAAGAGAGAGTGATGCAGGTATTGCCCCCATCGAGGCAAAAGCTAGGGCTCTTTCGAGAGCTTACACACTCATTTTATACATAGAAAGACGGTTTACATGAGAAGGAAAGAGCCCAAAATGACCTCCCTCACCTTATATATAAAAAAATCATCATATTTATAAATTATAGGATGATAAAAAAAAAATATAAGTTTGCTTCCGAAAGTTATTTTCGTTGACACATCTTCATGTCCCTGACACCCTTTTCATATAGGAGTGGTAAATATTCACATATTTGGGTCTGTCCAATGAGACGGTCGACCGACAGAATGCGATTGGCCGATAGACTGCAGTCGGCAGACGGACTGTCGTCGACCGACGGATCAAGGGTTGGCCAAATGAGGTGATCGTCTAGTCTCTACTACCATTGGATCTCGTCTAAATCTGCACGGGCACTTTTCTATCATGCAATATCATACATGTCCATCACCATTTTTTTTTGTTTAGCCACTTCATCATATATGTCTTTTTCTGTCATGCAATATCATAAATAGGTACCATGTATATCTAACAACCTCTCATAAGATAAAGGTCCAACCTTTAGCCAGTTAAGCTCCGCCAATTTATATCAAAATACTCATAGTTAGATTTTTAAAAAGAAGAGCATCGCCCATCCAACGCCTCAATTTTCATTAAATTAACATAAAATAGTGATATAACTATATGATTAAGCCAGATATTTTTATAACATAATAACAAAAATTTAACACATGTGATATGTGTTTCTTCGATCAATGCCCACGCCTATTTTTATAACTTAAAAACGCGATAAGAAATATGTTTAATAAAATAATTATTTAATTTATTTATTTATTTAAAATATATTTTTCGTATTGAAGAAAATTGAAAAAAGTCATAAATGTTGGCATCATTATCAGTTATTTGACCTAATTTAAAACTATCAAATGTGTCCTTAAAAATCGTTTGCTGCGTACTATTCAGATCAAAAAATCTCATAAATAAAACTGAAGGAATTAATTATCAAATAAAAATAAAATAGGGATATGCCGCTTAATTATTTTTTATTATTATTATTATTATTATTATTATTATTATTATATATACATTGAAAAGGCAAATTAATTGATTTAAAAGGGTGGATGCAAATATTTTGGTGAGTGGGTACAAAGAGCCCACTCACAGGAATTTCAACTTACTCAAAAGATGACACAAACCGCACGTAATCCCGAAAAATTATAAATAATAGAAAAAAAAAACACATAATCATAGCGTGTGTTGTTAGTGGATTTATCACTTCCAATTCTGATCAATAGGTGGATGTTCGATGGAGAGCTCACCCTTGGGGGGTATGTTGATATGTTAACTACTAATCTAACCCAGCCTGCAGCACACCTTGATCATGACGCTCTTCCAGTACTTGAGTACCCTCGTCTCTCGCTACAGGAGGTTCCAAAAAACTTCAGCTGGCATCTGCTACAAAAAAAATTGTAGTATTTATGATCCAAGGAAGAACAGTCTCAACAACAGTGGAAAAAAAATTGTTGATCTGGTTGGTGAATAGTGGCCTGATGAGTCAATTTCTCATTCAACATTTATGGAAGATTAAACAGTTTCTGCTATATTTTCCTCCACATGGATGATGTGGTTAAAGCCTACCAATCTCAAATGTGGGTGAAGCTTGAAACATTTGACAGGGGTGTGCCCAAACAATTTATAGTGATTGCAGTAGTGGGGTCTTTGTTTTGCAACAATTGGCTGACAATACCCATTACGGGTAGTACCAAGCCACATTTCATCCACATCGGGAAGGGTGATATCCCTTTCAACAAAGATTCTTGCAATTGATGGCCTGGATAGGTTGAATGTGGGTATATCCAATTTCATATGTCTCCCCAGTGCAACTCCAATAGAATAGAGAACTTGGTGATTGAAGTAGTGCAACTTTAGGTCAGGTAGTTTAAACCAGATTGAAATTGTAAGTGGTTTTGGCTAGGGTCAAATTTAGGAGACCACTCGAGCAGTTTCATATATTTCCCATCTATTGTCATGAACTTTTTGGAAAATATTTTGGCATAGCCCTCCACTTTAGATAATTGTATCATCACATGCCTTTCATCAAAGAGACCAATCTTCGAAAGTCCCGATAGTTGGAGATCTTAACAATTCTTTCGAACAATTTCCATTTTAGGATGTCCCAACTAGAACTTCCCAATGAAGGCGAATTTGCACTTATCAACCACGTTATAAACTTCAACACCAGAAAAGAATAGAACTACTTAACCACTATTCCTACTTACATTCTTGATGATGTTGCAATCCCCCTGGCCTTCGGATAATTCATGATAAACCTGAGGGAATATATAATCTGATCCCACAAAGCCAACCATATCAACAGAAGAAGCCTTCCCAATGTTTAAAACTAAAGTATTCGGCGGTTGAGAAGGAGCAGAAGCCATGGAACAAGGAGTTGAACAACGACAAGTTACAGGGATTAAGTATGGACTGCAATCATAGCTGACGTATGTGCAGGGAGGACAAGCTCACTTTGCATGCAAGGAGGAGAAGTCGATGCCTATAAGGGAACTGTTATATTTTTATTTATGACTCACATTTATTTTAATAACTTATGAGATTTATTTTTTGATAACTTAAGTTATTAATTTTCATAACTCATAACTTATGTCATAAATTATGACAACTTATAATATTTATTTTGATAACTTAAGTTATTAATTTTCTTAACTCATAACTCATGTCATAAATTATGACAACTTATGATATTTATTTTGATAACTTAAGTTATTTATTTTCTTAACTCATAACTTATGTCATAATTTATGATAACTTATGATATTTATTTTTGTAACTCTATAACCCCTAAAATAAATAAATGTTACTAACTTATGTCATTGATTTTATTAATAAAAATCAATTAATTTATTAAATTATCATAAATCCTATTGGTTAGTAACCCCCTTGATGGATGGTGGATAAATAGAGCATGAATTTGAGAATGGGTCCTCTCTCTACCCAACACACCTCGTACATTTCTCTCCATCAGAAAGTACAGAAAGTTTTAAGGGATTAGAGAGAGAAACTCCATCTCTTCAAGATCAAATTTGTTCATCATGAATACAGGTATGCGTCGCTTTATTTTTTCATATGTAAAAATCATGAATTTAAAAGATCTTGGCTATTATGTACTTTTCTTTTGAAATTTGTGTATAAAGTTGAAACATGAATTTTCTAACATGTGGTATCAGAGCCTTGATTACTAAATTTATGATTTTTCATATAATTTTATTTGTGTTAATTGTAATAAATTTCCGCTGTGAATTAGTTTTTTAATTAGATCAATAAAACTAAAGTAAATTGATATGATTGAAATTATTATTTATTTAATATCTATGTAATGTTTAATTTGTTAGTCACCAAAGTGACCAAATTAATAAGTTTAATAGATATTAAATTAAATAAATTCAATTAATCAAGAGTATGTGATGCTTGTTATGAAATAATTAAATATTTTATTAAAAAAAAAAAAAAATTCGTTGATTATAAAATATTTTTAGATCGCCCAAAGGTTGATCATTTGTTTTATAATCATTGAATATAATTGTAGTCTATTTATATACTAAGTTAAGGTATGTTTATATATCCAAAGATAATAGACATGTCTAACTTGAGTACAAGCAATTATCAATCATATTAAATTTAAGTCAAGCATCAATTATGTTTATTACCGTGTATTGTTATATCACCCAAAGGAGATTTCAATACGCTATTATTATTATGATAATTATTTTAATCTGATTTCATATGAATATCTATGTAAGTTTAATGTTCGAAGCATTAATATACGAGCATGTTTTATTTATTTGCAGTAACTACTCCTGTTTCTCTTCATTCGCAAGCTACATCTATTCAAACTTTTAATGGGCTTAATTTCTCTGAATGGCGTGAGCAAGTCCAGTTTCACCTTGGTGTTCTGGATCTTGATTTATCACTTACGACTGAGAAACCCCCTGCTCTTACTGATTCTAGCAGTGCTGAGCAAATATCTTTCTATAAAGCTTGGGAAAAATCGAATAGATTAAGCTTAATGTTTATGCGAATGACTGTAGCAAACAACATAAAGTGTACATTTTCTAACACTGAAAGTGCTAAGGAATTTATGAAATTTGCTGAGAATTGTTCTCAGTCTGACTCTGCTGATAAGTCTCTTGCTGGGACACTATTAAGTACGTTAACCAACATGAAATTTGATGGTTCTCGTACCATGCATGAGCATGTCGTTGAAATGACGAACATAGCAGCAAGACTTAAGACCCTAGGAATGGAAGTGAATAAAAATTTCCTTGTGCAATTTATCATTAACTCCTTGCCTCTTGAGTATGCTCCATTTCACATGAACTACAACACTATGAAAGATAAGTGAAATGTGAATGAACTACAATGTATGCTCATTCAAGAGGAAGCAAGGCTTAAGAAAGGAACAAATCACTCCATTAATCTCATGGGTAATCAAAGAAGAGCTGTAAAGAAACCTGGAAAGAAGAATGGGAAGGGCAAGCAAGGACCACTAAAGATTAATGTGTCATCTGCCCCAATTCACAAAGAGGAATACAAAGGAATTAAGTGTCACTTTTGCAGAAAGCCTGGACACTATCAAAATGAGTGTCAAAAGCGCAAAGACTGGTTCGAAAAGAAAGGTAAACCTTGTGTTTCTGTATGTTTCGAATCAAATTTGACAGAAGTTCCTTATAATACCTGGTGGATTGATTCTGGTTGTACCACTCATGTTTCTAATACGATGCAGGGATTCCTTACAACCCAAATCATAAACCCAAATGAACAATTTGTCTTCATGGGAAACCGAGTCAAAGCGCCAGTTGAAGCTATTGGAACCTATCGGTTGATTTTAGATACTGGACATCATTTAGACCTTTTTCAAACATTTTATGTCCCTTCTATTTCTCGTAATTTGATTTCGTTGTCTAAACTTGATTCTATTGGATACTCATTTAAATTTGGAAATGGTTGTTTTAGTTTGTTTAAACACAATCATCTCATAGGTTCTGGTATTCTTTGTGATGGCCTATACAAGCTTAAACTTGATAACCTTTTCTCTGAGAATTTGATGACTTTGCATCATAATATTGGTACTAAACGTGGTTTTATGAATGAAAGTTCAGCTTATTTGTGGCATAAACGTTTGGGTCATATATCCAAAGAAAGAATTGAAAGATTAGTAAAGAATAAAATTCTTAATGAATTAGATTTTACTGATCTTGGTATCTGTGTGAATTGTATTAAAGGAAAACACACAATTCACACACTTAAGAAAGCCGCCACAAGAAGCACACAGCTCCTTGAAATTATACACACTGATATTTGTGGACCTTTTGATGTTCCATCTTTTGGTGGAGAGAAATACTTTATCACCTTTATTGATGATTTTTCACGTTATGGGTATGTCTATTTATTGCATCAAAAATCTCAAGCTATAGATGCCTTAAAGGTGTATATAACTGAGGTTGAGAGACAATTAGACAGAAAAGTGAAAATTATCAGGTCTGATAGAGGGGGTGAATATTATGGAACTTACAATGAATCTGGACAATGTCCAGGTCCATTTGCTAAATTCCTTCAAACTAATGGCATATGTGCTCAATACACTATGCCAGGAACACCACAGCAAAATGGTGTTGCAGAAAGGCGAAATCGTACTCTAATGGAAATGGTTAGGAGTATGATGAGTAATTCTTCTTTACCCTCATCATTGTGGATGCATGCTTTAAAGACCGCTGCATATTTATTAAACAGGATTCCTAGTAAGGCAGTTCCAAAGACTCCTTTTGAACTGTGGACATGAAGGAAACCTAGTTTAAGGCACCTGCGAGTTTGGGGTTGCCCAGCATAAATAAGGTTATATAATCCACATGAAAAGAAATTGGACTCAAGAACAACCAGTGGTTTCTTC
>JXCR01042612.1:10694-37334 GCA_002079205.1 Phalaenopsis hybrid cultivar
TAAATTTGTTCAAAAATCATCTTAAACCATTTGAAACTACCCAAATTGCCCAAAACTTCTCAAAATTGCCAAAATTACCAAAATACCCCTAAATTTGCCAAAATTACAAAATACCTTTGGTGGCCCAAACTTTCCTAAACCCTGAAAATGATTTCAAATGTCTCCAAAACCAATTTGGACCCTTCAAATTAACCCAATTTGATCAATTTGACCAACTTTGACTAAAAACCCCAAATTGCCCTTAAAGGCTCAATTTCCCCAAATTCACCCTTAATGTCCATCAATTTGATGCCAATTCCCCCCAATTTCAATTCTTAATTCAAATTCATCATGTCCACACACAATTTAAACTAAATTCAAGTCTAATTGACCCACATTCAAGTTCAATTGCAACTCAAATCAAAAAGCCCAAATTTGGCCTAAAACCAAAATCCCNAAATTCAAATTCATCATGACCACACTCAATTTAAACTAAATTCAAGTTTAATTGACCCACATTCAAGTTCAATTGCAACTCAAATCAAAAAGCCCAAATTTGGCCTAAAACCAAAATCCCACTTAATTGAACCCCCAAATCCTTCCAATTGCCCTAATTATACATCATGAACTCTTTGAAACATCTTCAAACACCAAATTAAATGTTGAAGCTTCAATTTCACTTAATTTTAACCCAAAACCAAAATTTCCAAATTTGCCCCAATTTAGCCATGTTCCCAAATTCCAGCAAATTGAATGACCAAGCCCCAAAATTGGTACCGAATTAATGTTGACAACTCTTCATGACACTCCCCTAAACAATTTTGAACTATCAATTTGGATTTAGGCCAAATCTAACCCAACCTATACCCAAGTAACCCAACATCCTAAATTGATCAAATGCCCAAAATCCCTCAAATTAAACCTCCAAATCAATTCAAAATCACTTAAAATCTTTTTTAAACCCCTCATGACAATCATCCACACAAAATTGATCGATCAATTGGACTAAATGTCATTTCTAGCTTAACTTTAATTCAAATTCAAGTCAATTTTACCCAATTTGAACCCATGCACAAAAATTGACTAAGCCACGCCTAAGTGACCAAATTAATGACACCACAACAACCAAATGAATCCTAGTGACACGGCTAGACCCACCTAGCCCACCCTATGGAANCTAACTTAAATTCAAATTCAAGTCAATTTTACCCAATTTGAACCCATGCACCAAAATTGACTAAGCCACGCCTAAGTGACAAAATTAATGACACCACAACAACCAAATGAATCCTAGTGACACGGCTAGACCCACCTAGCCCACCCTATGGAANATTTTTAAGCAGTTTTATCAATCCCAAAATGTCCTCCAAATTCAGAATCATGACATTTCCGGATGATTAGCTCAGTTTCTTCATAAGGTACACATCTCCTCATAATAATATCTTTACATTGTTTATATAAATAATACTCATCCCAAAAATATGCTTTTGCATCATGAATGAATTTCATTTGTTGTTGCAATGTAAGCATAGGTGGCAAAATATCACTTACAATATAGTTAACTATATCAACATACTATGGTATTTTCCAGTCATTAATATTATAAAATTGTTCATCAGGGAAATTGTCTGTAATTTCGTTATTAGTGTCAGATAATTGATGATTTTTTAATCTTAAAAAATGATAAGCTATTTGATTATCAGTTCCCTTTCTATCAATAACCACAAGATCAAATTCTTGTATCAAAAGTATAATCTAATCAACCTTGGTTTAGCATCCTTCTTTTGCATCAGATATTTAATAGCAGAGTGATCATTATGCACACATTGGTTTGACATCCTTCTTTTGCATTAGATATTTAATAGCAGAGTGATCAGTGGGCACAACATTTTGGCATCATTCTTTTGCATAAGATATTTAATAGCAGAGTGATAAGTATGCACAACACATTTAGCTCTAATTAAATAAGATCTGAATTTATCTAAAGCATATACAATGGCCAGTAANCAAGATATTTAATAACAGAGTGATCAGTATGCACAACATAATTAGCTCCAATTAAATAAGATCTAAATTTATCTAAAGCTTATACAATGGCTAGTAACTCTTTTTTAGTGACAATATAATTAACTTGTGCATCATTAAGAGTTTTACTAGCGTAGTATATAACTTTAAAAACTTTTCATACTTTTGTCCAAGAACAACCCAATAGCATAATCACTAGTATCACACATCATATTTATTGGTTTCTCCGAGTTATGTGAAACTATAATAGGGGCTGTGATTAATTTTTCCTTTAATAACTCAAAGGCATTTAAACAGAAAACTATAATAGGGGCTGTGATTAATTTTTTCTTTAATAACTCAAAGGCATTTAAACAGCTTATAAATTCAAATTTCTTGTCCTTTTCTAAAAGTTGGCATAGAGGTTTGGTAATTTTGGAAAAATCTTTATCTTGTCCGTTTCTAAAAGTTGGCATAGAGGTTTGGTAGTTTTTGAAAAATCTTTAAAAAAATGCATATAAAATCCAACATATCCAAGTAAACTCCTAACGTCTCTTACATTAGTAGGAGGTGTTAGTTTAGATATAACTTGAATTTTTGCAGGGTCTGCTTCCATACCATCTTCCAAAATTTTATGCCCAAATACAATTCCTCCTGCAACCATAAATTGACATTTTTCCCAATTTAGAACTAAATTAGTTCTTTCGCATAACTGCAAAACTTTTTCAAGATAATTTAAGCACGCCTACAGAGAAATCATCCATAAATACTTCCAATCCATCATCAATTAATTTACTAAATATGGACAAACAGTGGAATGTTGCAGGTGCATTACATAATCCAAAAGGCATTCTTCGAAAAGCAAAAGTTCCAAAATAAATGTTGTCTTTTCTTGATCCTTTGGAGTTATAGCAATTTGATGGTAACCGATATATCCAATGCATTACATAATCCAAAAGGCATTCTTTGAAAAGCAAAAGTTCCAAAAGGACTAGTAAATGAAAAGGCATTCTTCGAAAAGCAAAAGTTCCAAAAGGACTAGTAAATGTTGTCTTTTCTTGACAGGAACAATAGGAATTTGATGGTAGCTGGTATATCCATCTAAAAAATAAAAATATTTGTGCCTAGCAAGTCTAATATGAAGTTGATGGTAACCGGTATATCCATCTAAAAAGCAAAAATATTTGTGCCCAGCAAGTCTACTCTAAAAGCAAAAGTTCCAAAAGGACTAGTAAATGTTGTCTTTTCTTGATCCTCAGGAGCAATAAATTTAATGGTAACCGGTATATCCATCTAAAAAACAAAAATATTTGTGCCCAGCAAGTCTATTAACCGGTATATCCATCTAAGAAACAAAAATATTTGTGCCCAACAAGTCTATCTACTATTTGGTCTTCGTTATATCCATCTAAAAAACAAAAATATTTGTTCCCAGCAAGTCTATCTGCTATTTGATCTAAAAATCGTAAAGGGAGGTGATCTTTCCTGGTGGCAGTGTTTAATTTTTTATAATCAATGCAAATATGTCACCCAGTAACTTGTCTAATATGTATTAATTCATTATTTTCTTTTGTTTCAATAGTCACTCCTCTTTTCTTAGGAACACAATGAATTGGACTTACCCACACACTATCTGAAATAAGATATATCATTCAAGTGTCTAACCATTTCAAAATTTCCTTCTTAAATACTTCTTTCACCATTGGATTTAATCTCCTTTATGGATCAACTCTTAATTTATATTGTTCATCTAATATAATTAGCTGCATACAGATCAAAGGACTGATTCCCTTAATACAGATCAGGTCCAACCAAAAGCTTTCTTATATCTTTTCAATGTATCTAACGGTCTTTGCTCTTGCAAATCATTTAATTCTTAAGATATAATAATTGGTAATATAGATGAGTCTCCCAAAAACACATATTTCAAGTGGCTAGGCAATACTTTCAACTCACATTCAGGTGGTTTTATAATTGATGGAAATAGATTCTTATAAGCTTTTTTGATAATATCTAACATCTCAAATCTTTCCTGAACATAATCTAATTATTTATTTTCTAATTCGTCCATAATAAATTCATCACTCTCTTTAAATTTTTCTTTCTCTTCAAAATGTTCTTTAAAATGTTCTTTCAATAGATGTTCACTAATTTTGAAAACATTCATTATTTCTCTTAACAGTAGGGTATTTTATAGATTTTGCAATGTTAAAAGTCACTTCTTGATCATTAACTCTCATAGTTAATTCTCCTTTTTGAACATCTATCATAGCTTTTCGAGTAGCTAAAAATGCTCTCCCTAAAATGATAGGTATTTTTTATCTTCCTCCATATCTAAAAAAATGAAATCTACAGGAAAGATAAATTTATCCACTTTTACTAACACATCTTCTATAACTCCCTTAGGCTAACTAAATGATCCGCTAACTGTAGAGTTACAGAAGTAGGTGAGACTTCTCCTAATCCAAATCTTTTGACAATTGATAGAGGCATAAGATTAATGCTGGCTCCCAAATCAGATAAAGCTCTTTCATAAAACTTTTCACCGATAGCACATGGTATAGTGAAACTACCAGGATCTTTTAACTTTTCAGGAAGCTTTTTCTGAATAATTGCACTACACCCTTCGCTAAGTGCAACAGTTTCGTCATCCGTGAACTTCCTTTTCTTGTTCAGAATATCCTTCATAAATTTCACATAATTGGGCATTTGCTTTAAAGCTTCTACGAAGGGAATATTTACCGTTAATACTTTAAGAATTTCTAAAAATTTGGAAAATTATTTATTATGTTTGTGTTGCTTCAATCTTTGAGGAACTGGTGGTCGAGGTTTCTCTACAGTAATTTTCATTGGTGTAAATGGATACTCTTAATCTGGGTACTCATGATCCTTTTATTTTTCAGAATCCACTTTCTCTTTTTCAGTTTCTGTTTCTTTTGTACTCTTGTCTCCAATTCTTTTCCACTTCGTAATTATATCATTTTGATTTGTTCTTTTCCTTGATCTTTGGGATTTGGTTCCGTAGTACTAGGAAAAGTTCCTACTGTTCGGTTACTAAGCATAGTAACAATATGCCCTAATTGGTTTTCAATATTCTTAATAGCAGTTCTTTGATTTTGTAATTGATTTCCATAATTTGTAATTGATTTCCTTGATTCTGCAATTGTTGACCCATGTTTAATATCAGCTCTTCCAATGCTGCAATTGTTGACCCATGTTTAATATCAACTCTTCTATAGACAACTTCTTCTCCTTAAATTTAGTGTTACTGTTAAATCTTGGGGGATAAGAAGGTCTATAGTTTAAATATCCTTGGTTGGATGAATTTCCTAATGGGTTCACTGGGTTGTTTGCCCATTGTTGATTTGTAGAAGAATTGTTATTCCAATAAAATTTGGATGATTCTTCCAACCTGGATTTTAATAGTTTGAATAAGGATAATTGGGGTTATTAATAGCATTTAAAGTCTCATATGAAGGTTGAACATCTACAAATTATACAGATGAATTCTCTTCAATCATAGGAGGTGTTGGAGAATAATCCACCCCATAATGATCTAATTTCTTTGATATTGTAGCAATCTACGAAGCTAACATAGAGATTAAATCAGGATCATGGATACTAGCTACTCTTGTAGGATTTACCCTTTCAGAGGGCCATTGAAAATTATTGGTAGTCATCTCTTCTATTAACGAATAAGCCTCATCAAAAGGTTTTGACATTAACAAACCACCAGCCGCAGTATCTATAATCAATCTAAGCGATCCCACTAATCCATTATAAAAAGTTTGAATTATCAACCAATCTGGTAACAAATTATGAGGGCATTTCTTAAGAAGATCTTTAAATCTCTCCCAAGCTTCATATATTGACTCTCCATCAATCTGACAGAATGGATCTTTAAATCTCTCCCAAGCTTCATATATTGACTCTCCATCAATCTGACAGAACGATGTTGTCATTTTTGAGTTTAGCAGTTTTGGATGGAGGGAAATATTTGGATAGAAACTTCTGTGAATGTTCTCCCCAAGTTCTAATAGATCCTGGTGCTAACAAATTTAATCACATTTTAGTCTTATCCCTCAGTGAAAAAGGAAAAAGTCTAAGTCTAACAACATCGTTTGAGACTCTGTCACATTTAAAAGTAGCACAGAGTTCTAAAAAACTAGCGAAGTGTAAGTTAGGATCTTCATTTGGTGTACGTCCGAATTGAATATTCTATATCATTTGGATAATAACAGGTTTAAGCTCAAATGAATTTGCAGCTACATCAAGATTTTGGATAGATAAGTGAATTTCATCTACTGTTGGATTTGCATAATCTCGTAGGGGTCTAGGTTGGTGTTCATTTTCTATTCCTTGATTGTTCTTGTTGTTTGCATTGTATCAGAATTTCTAGGTTCTCTTCTCAATCTTCTAATTTTTCTAATAGTGCGTTCTACTTCCGAATCGTAGGGTATAAGATTTTCAGGTCCAAGTTTACACATACAATTTAAAATGAGTACACGATAATATAATTAACTAAATATAAAAATAAGTTGCAATTCAAATAAAAATTTTCTAATAATCCTAATTTGTTTGTTACTCTAATTATGGTTTTTGTTACTCACTCCCGGCAACGACACCAAAAACTTGACCCTGACTTTATATATGCTTAAAAGTATAAGTATTTAATACTGTTGCTAAAAGAATAACTTCCTCAGCAACTGTACCAAATCATTAATAACAGTTATAGATTCGATAAACATGAACAAAATAAATATTCAATAATTGTAAAGTCACACATATCAAAGCAAGTATACATATCGCTCAAGTAATATAGGGCTCTAATGGAGTCCTAGATATCGATCCCATAGTCAACACAAGTATACATATTGCTCAAGTAATATAGGGCTCTAATGGAGTCCTAGATATCGATCCCACAGGAGGTAGTTTAGAATTATGGACTAAGACCTTAGAAAAGCAATACTTTAATCACAACAACGACGTTTAATTTGCTTATCTGTCACTAATAGGCGAGTTTAGAACTACGAACTAGGATTGTAGAAAAGAAATACTTCAATAACAATAATGAAGTTCAATTTGCTTATCTGTCACTAATAGTCAATTGAAATAAATATATAACTTTAATAACTATTAAATAACTAATGATACTAATGAAGGTTCAAATGTGATATTCAATATATAAGAAAGCATCCTTCTCCTTGTCAAGGTAATTATAGTGAATGGATAAAGTGAATCGGTTCAATTTGTATTTTGTCAAATAGGAGCATACCTATTCTTTAGCCTTTGGTCCAAGCATAAAGAACATTAACTAATCCTATGCTTATTTACTGAATCTGCAGCTAGGCTGTGAGGATATCGGCTCTCACTTCGGAGTTCCCACGTTCCCCTCACCTGAGGGATAACATCTACACTTCAGCATCCAAATGATAGGAAAAAATTGAGGATTTTAGTTTGTCACTCTAAAATCTCCAATTCTACGCCCGATAAGATTATTTCTCTATTTATTTGCACCTAACTTCCAAGGGCTTTGACCTCCATGAATCTTGGATCAAGTCTTCACTTTAGTTGTAAAACTCAACATATTTTAACAAATCAGTTGACCAGATTGAAAGTAAATTAAGATCGAAGTGAAAAGATCATCACAATTTCTTAAACATTTTCATGGCTTCACCAATTCAAAGCACAATTTCACAAATCTCAAGACAAGGAGAAAGGTAGATAAAACTACTCATATCTCTTGGGAAAGCACAATAAAACTCGGAATTCATATATAAAATCAAAGTCATGCAAACTACAACAAGTAAATAACTTATCTCTAATCTCTCCCCAAGAAAACTTCTCAAAGTTCCTCTGAATCTCTTCCTTTCTTTACAACATACAAAATTCCTCTTCGAAGTAGCAAGGAGGAAGAAATCTCTCACTTTCCCTCCACTCTTACAGCACATAGAATTCCTCTTTGAAGCGGCAAGGAGGAAGAAATCTCTCACTTTCCCTCCACTCTTACAATGCACGAAATTCCTCTTCGAAGTAGCAAGGAGGAAGAAATCTCTCACTTTCCCTCCACTCTTACAATTAAATTCCTCTTCAAAGCGGCAAGGAGGAAGAAATCTCTCACTTTCCCTCCACTCTTACAAACTTAAAGAGTTCCTCACAATATTGGAACCTTTCTAACCTCTATGAACTCTCTCTAGCACCTCCTATTTCTCTTTGAAGTAGCAAGGAGGAAGAAATCTCTCACTTTCCCTCCACTCTTACAATCTCTCGAAAATTCTTCTTCAAAGCGGCAAGGAGGAAGAAATCTCTCACTTTCCCTCCACTCTTACAATCTCTCGAAGCAATTCCTTTTTGAAGTAGCAAGGAGGAAGAAATCTCTCACTTTCCCTCCACTCTTACAATCTCTCGAAAATTCTTGAAGTAGCAAGGAGGAAGAAATCTCTCACTTTCCCTCCACTCTTACAATTTTAAAGAGTTCCTCACAATATTGGAACCTTTCTAACCTCTATGAACTCTCTCTAGCACCTCCTATTTCTCTTTGAAGTAGCAAGGAGGAAGAAATCTCTCACTTTCCCTCCACTCTTACAATCTCTCGAAAATTCTTCTTCAAAGCGGCAAGGAGGAAGAAATCTCTCACTTTCCCTCCACTCTTACAATCTCTCGAAGCAATTCCTTTTTGAAGTAGCAAGGAGGAAGAAATCTCTCACTTTCCCTCCACTCTTACAATCTCTCGAAAATTTGAAGTAGCAAGGAGGAAGAAATCTCTCACTTTCCCTCCACTCTTACAATTTTAAAGAGTTCCTCACAATATTGGAACCTTTCTAACCTCTATGAACTCTCTCTAGCACCTCCTATTTCTCTTTGAAGTAGCAAGGAGGAAGAAATCTCTCACTTTCCCTCCACTCTTACAATCTCTCGAAAATTCTTCTTCAAAGCGGCAAGGAGGAAGAAATCTCTCACTTTCCCTCCACTCTTACAATCTCTCGAAGCAATTCCTTTTTGAAGTAGCAAGGAGGAAGAAATCTCTCACTTTCCCTCCACTCTTACAATCTCTCGAAAATTCCTCACTAATATTGGAATTTTTCTAATCTCTAGGAACTCTCCTAGCACTTCCTTTACTCCCTATATTCTTTCCCTCGGAAAGGAGGAAGAAATCTCTCACTTTCCCTCCACTCTTACAATCTCTCAAAGAATTCCTCACAATGTTACACTCTACTGGAAATTCTATACACTAATGGTAACCTCCAAGGCCTCTAGCACTCTTCTATTTTTGGCCAATACACACTATTGGAACCTTTCTAACCTCCAAAAACTTTATCCTCTTCCAGGACTTCCAGGACTTTTCAATTTTCGCCCAAAATCTTCTTTTAAAGTTGTGGATGAGCTTTCCCAAGAGTTGCCTGAGCATCCCTTAAAAATTTGTCCTTATCCAAAGCCTAATTGATCATAATCACCAATCTCGCCGTTGGCGGCCTAAAGGGCGTCGTCGGCGGATCTTCTTAATGAATTAATTCTGGAGTCTCTGGAAAATCTCACCGTTGGCGGGGTCGATGGCGCCGTCAGCGCCCTAGTTCAATTCTTCATATTTTGGTCCTTTTCGCTCCAAATTAGCTCCATTTTGCATATTTTTGCTCCAATAACCCTAATTCATCATTCCTGCAACAAAACAGTAAAAATACCTTTCTTTAAAGTGCAATATCATCAAAAACAGTATAAAATAGGTATGAAAATCTGTATTTTCCTTTGGTCACCTCCTTGGACCCCAACAAACGTGCCAAGACCCTCTGATTGAAGCTTCACTTCTCAAAGCAAAGGTATAAAACTTCTCCTTCTCCCGAGCCTATTTCGAATCTTCATTTGATTAAGCTTAATTTAATTGCATGATTATCGTATGGATATATTCGTCTCTCTTAAACGAGTCAATATGATCAAACTCGGAGTGATTTGGTTGAGTCTAGGCTGAGATCTTAGGGTTTCAGTGTGGATGTTCATGGGATTACTCTATCGGGGATGATGAAGGGGAGCCATCCAATTTCACTTGTATCGGACGGACGGAGGAGATCAAGCCGAACAACGCTTTGGAACATAAACTGCGAGTCGAGTTAGCACTGAGGTGGATGGCGGCATTGAATGGGAGCGCGCCGCGTGGAGTTTGGAGCTGCCTAGGATCTACATGGTGCTGCACTGTTTAAGTAGATAAATAGGGATTTTTTCCTATTTATTTAGATACACCTAACTTCAAAAATTCATATTTTAGTGTAGAAAAATCACAAAAATAAAATAAAAATACATTCTTGCTCAGTAAAACAAGGAGAACAATGTGAAAATAATTTGAAGTCCATTTGATGAATATTTTATTTTTAATTAATTAAATACTGATTTGAATGTTTTGATTCTCCATGCATATTAGCACTTTACCATGGCTTATAATTTTAAGATGGTATATCATCTTTCAAGGGAAACATCCTTTGATTTTTCCAAAGTCATAGAAAGTCTCTAGACAAAGATATATATTTTTCAAGTTATTGAAACATCCTGTGATTTGGCTAGGTGTTCGAATAACACTAACTTGCCTCTTTAATGGTCTTCACCCACATATTTCTTAAATTGAATCACAAATGATAATTACTCTATTCTTAGGGATAATTGAGACATCAGTGCAGTAACACAATAAGTTTAAAAGAACTCAGAATATTCCACCAGGCAGTGAGAGAGTAGCACGAACCTGCTTCTTTCTCTAGATCTGTTTGATATCTTAAAGATCTACTAAGCTTAATATGTTTTGCTTGAGAAAATTATCCTTAATTTAACTCCTAAGGACCCACCAAGATATGACATAGGGTTAGGAAAACTACCAAAATTTTACTTTCCTATCTCATATAAACTGTCTTAACATGTTTTTTGAGTTTCAGGTGGTGGAACAAGAAGACTCGCTAGGTACGCTTTTACAGTTTTCAACGTTGTCTTTCTTGTACTTTCATATTGTGGTTTTATACCTGCAAACTTGCATGCTAAACAACGATATCACCCTGCATGAAAACCAAAATCAAACACAAAATCAAAACTAAAATCAACCAAGATAAAATTCACCGCCACAACATTCAAAATTTAATCAGAAACATGACACAAAACTACGACTGCAACTAAATTAAGATGTCTCTATTTGATGATCGGGAATCCCTTGGAGGAGGTAACCTATAGTTTCTAACAAGGTTTCCCATAATCAAAATGAAATTATGGAACTCATTAAGTTGAGTTTAGTACATTCATTTAGACTAAGTGAATTCAATAGAAAATAATGGTGCGGGAACGAGGGAATTGTAGGGTCCTAACCGGTGTCACTTTAATAAACTTTAATATGCCCTCATAAAATTTAAAGAACTTCAACTTTAGGGCCACTTGATTTGACATTATAACTTGACACACTAGAAAACTCAAACTCATCGTAGTAGGGAGCTTAGAGTTAGCATGGTGAGTAGCACGACCATCTTTAACAGCAAAACTTGTCTTCTTCAACTAAACCAATCTTCCTTCCTTAGATATAAACAACAAAAGCCATAGAACTTCGAGGTTGTTTGGTTATGCAACATAAATCCTCACCTTATCGTTAGGCATTTGTATAGCCCTGCTAAATAATATAAGCCCTAACTTGTCTTAAGATTCTGAGGTTGTCGTTTGTCACGACCTAAATCCTCACATCTTCCAGGCTATTTGTGTGATCGTTTCACACGAATGTAAGCCCTAAATAATAAAATTGGCAAGATGAAACACTTAAAATTTTCTCCTTAAAACTGAAGCCAAACATTCGGATAGCTTGGGAAGTCACCAGGGTTCTCCTCTGGATCCATGACATCCCCTAGTTTTTCCTGCTTTGGATTCTACAATAAAATATTCCAAATTTGAACCAATCCCCTTTCACACCTCTACATCTGATCTCATTGAAGAATCTCACCCTTTAAAATTCCTTGAAGATAATATTTTTTTTTATTTTTATCAAGAGTCTTCTTAGGTGACTCTGGTCATTTATGATGTAATTAACTATAGGGGCTTGCACTTACAGGAGGCATGTCCAAACCCAGCTTAATATAAACTCTATTTAATTCTTTATATTAAATAGGGAAACTTGTCAGCAAATACAGAAGTTTTGCAGACCAAACGGATGTCATATATTCCTTAGTTTATTTGATCAAGCCTCAGCCTCAACTTTTGTGTTCATCCTTCAGGATAGATACAGGATTTGAGGTACAGTGCACTTTCATTTAAACTATGAAAAATATGGGGTCAGTTTGATTTCATATATTTTTAAACTAAATATATGTGTAAATTAAAACGTCCTTCCAAAGCGAGCGACAAAATTTTAATTCCGGTGACCAACAGCTTCTTCTGGGCAACTCCTCCAACCAAAAATAGCGCCGATAGTGGTTTATCCGATCATACATTGTTTCATATTCACTTTTCTCCGTATCTTCTGAAGATGTCTCATCCTGAGGTTTCTTTAGTTTTATCATCATTATTTTATCTTCAGAACTATCTTTATCGCCAATGTGGATGGTTGGCATAGTCCGTTCAAGAACAAGATTGATTCTTCCTTGACCACGTCCCCGACCACGACCTCGAGTGCGCGAACCAAAAGAAGCTCCACCAATTCAATGTAGATGGGTGGCGGAAGATCATTGAAGTGAAGTTGAATGGCCTCCTTCTTGTGATTTTTTTGAATCTTCATTTTTGTTTGTCGGAATCTTGCGCGAGAAGATAGTTTACTTTAGTGGCGCATAGTAGGCAGTGTCTTCAAGAATACCGACTTCATGAATTGAAAACGGTTGTAAATCTCCTTTGAAGTTGTATTCTTGTCCTTCTTGACAGTATTTGATGCACTGATGTAGAGATGACAAAACCATGTTGTGTTCATGAATCCACGGTCGACCAAGTAGAGCGTTAAACGAGGTCTCACCGTTGATGATATGAAATTTAGTGGTTTTTGTTAGTTCTCTGACTTTTATAAGTAATGTGATCAATTAAAGGGCTCTTTCTCCTTTTTGGTTGAATCCACTTAGCATCATTTTATCTGCCGTAAGCTGTTAGGCTTCAATTTCCAAATAGGATAATGTCCGTAGGCTCTTCAAATTGAGAGATGCTCCAGAATCTACCAGAACTCTAGATAATATGAATCTTCCGATGTTGACAGAGATGTAGAGTGGTAGATTGTGGTCGATGGTACCGATCAGCAAATCTTCATCTGTGAAGGTTACCCTTGACTGTTCTTTCAGTGAGCAAACTACATTTGAGGATCTGCTGGCTAATTGAGCTAAGCAAATCTCAGGGTCGAGCAATGTTGTAACCAGAGACTCTCCCCTCCTTTGATAGGATGAGAGCATCGTAAATTCTTAGTCAAGCCGACAACTTCCGAAGATGAACTAGCACATTGTAATCCAATTTGTATGATCCTGCAATTTTTCCTTGGTCATATGTTTCTTCCACTTGTGGAGGTAGTTCCTCTCAAGTTACTATTTATTTCCTTTTATCTGTATAAGCTATCCTTGGGGGCATTACTTTCTCACTTCTGAAGTTTATTTCCGTAATTTCTTCTTCTTAAGGTATCATTGTTGAATCTTCTGATATTACTTCTTTGTCAAAAAGATCTAAGTTGATGGTAAGTGGTGCACCATGGTGCTCGAAGATTGGCTCCTCACTCCCGATGCTGTCGTAAGCGGTATCGTTGATGTCTTCTTCTATATTATTAGCGAGTTCACTTGACTCAAGTGCGAATTGAGGATCATTTTGGGAATCTAGATCATAATTAGATTGGTCAAAATCAATTACGTTATCACCAGAAATAGTTAAAACATAGCCGAAATCACAATCAATATATTCATCAGCCCCTGGAGGGGTATAAAGATAATCATACAAAGTCAGGGGTTCGAGGACTTTCTTCCAGAATTTGAGACAACCAATCTAGTCGAGGCAGCCCCTATCCGACCCCTCGTACTATCAATCTTTGTGATGTCATTCTTCTTTTTCTTTGACTTTGATGACGACAGATCTAGCGGTGAAAGCTTCATCTCGGTCTTGGCAGACTAAAGACTTTGAGTCGTAGTTTACTTTGAACCGTTCTGGATTTGATTTAACATCTTCTTAGATTTTTTGCTCCGAACTGTATCACATCCATGTTTTCCAGCATGTATGGATGATTATTTTGACGAATTCTGTATTTGGTTTAGGGCCCTCCTAAGTTTGTTCCAAGTTGTAATCCATCCATCTTTTCCAGCATATGGATCAATTGGAGAGATTAGCTCAGTCGAAACCATAATTATGGAACCTTTTTCAGGTTCTTTTAAATACTCTATCGGGTTCGTTATATTTCCTACTTTGAGATTTTCTCGAGCCAATCCTTAAAGATGAAACATTCTTCAATTGTATGTCCCAGTAATCTGTGATACAGGCAATAATTTAGTTGAACCTTCTTATAAACCTCTTTGGGTTTCTTTGGGTCTAGTAATTTGAACTTGGGCTTCTTCATTAGACTTCTAAATATTTTAGATACAGCTTCATCTTTGAAAGAGTATATCATTTTTTGTCATTATGCCAGAGACATTCTTTTTTTTAGATGATCCTCCTTGAGGCGATCGCTGGTTCGACTGGCTGTTTTGTTTCGGAGTCTGCTGTGATGAAGATTGACGAGAAGTTTCTGCATATATCTTCATTGGTGGTTTTGTTTTATCAATAGTTACGACTCTTCCGAATGTTATTTCAAACACTCTGTTTGTCTTGGTTTTCTCGTGAGAATCTGTATGTTTAATTTCTTCTTGAAGACTGCAAGCCTTGTGAGTAGCTTCTCGAATGATTTGATGGTGAGTCCCTTGAGCTTGAAAGCTACGGGTCCATGAATGCTTTTGAGTAGGATCTCAATCACATGATTTTTTGTAGCTGAGTTGCACACTTCATGCTAAGGTTTCTCCATCTCAAAATGTAATCCACTAAAATCTCGTTGGGCTTTTGTTCTTTATCATGAGTTTTCCTATGGACACATGATGTTGCGCTCCGGCGAATCTCTTTATAAATAATTGTTCCAACCTAGGTAATGTTTTAACCGATTAGTTAGGCAAATCGACATACCAATCGAAAGCGACTCCTAACAAGCTGTTGATGAAGTGTTTGAAGAGTAAAGCCTCGCTATTTCTTGTGTCGTCACAACTGGCTCGGATGTGTGCTAAATATTGTTTAGGATTTCCAGTTCCATCAAATATTTTAAAGTTAGGGGCAATGAAACCCTTGGGGAAGGGTACAACATCAAATTCTTCATGGTAAGGTCTACCCTTTAGAATCAATGCACCACCCTCAAATTGGGTTAAGGCCTCTCGAACTTGATCAAGAATTTGGTTGAATTCTCTTTTTGGCATGGAACCTGGTGGAGAATCCTTCTTCACCTGCTCATCTCTGTTTGCTGAGGCAACCTCTCTTCTTTCGTCTGTAATATTTATGATTTTTGGTTGGACGATTTTTTGAGATGCTAGTTGCGGCACTTATGACTATCCTTGAATAGTGGCCATAGCGGTCAATGCGGCGACCATCTCTTCTATCCTTTTTCTCCAATAGGCTGATTTTCTCATCCCTTAGGAGGATATTCTTGCGCAGCTCATCTATGACATTCTCTTCAGTAGAAGGTTGAGCGTCGTGCACAGATGCAGCAGCGTTGGTCTCGATAACATGGACATCCATGAAATCTTCTTCTAGGTAATCATTATAGTAGAAATTTCGTTATCATCATCGATGGAAACTCTATGTTCCCAAGCAAACTCAGAAATCTCGGCTCTGAGCTTTTCAAGATTTTCTTCGATTATTGATTCTTGAGTCATCTTAAGATCTGGAGGACTCTGTTGGACATCCTCTACTTGTTCTTCCATCTTGCTGGCAATCTTTGCGATGATGCCAGATATTTTGGACACTGGCTTCATTCAATGATTTTGCGCTACGGGTTTATTAGACTGTATCGATGCAGCAATCTTCGGTATCCATACTTTACTCTTTAGCGATAATGTCTCAGAACGGAGTGTCCTAGCAGAAACATTGGTATATCGAGGAGAAATATGCTCCCCATGGTGTAAACCAAATACAATATCAGGTAACCTCTTTGTCTTTTCCTTTTTACATATATCTTTGTGATGTGTGCTCGGTAGGATTCTCGGACTTAGTCTTGACTTTACTGGTCGACAACCTTAGGTCCTGATAGTGGTACAATCTTTGTGATGTGTGCGTTCATGTCCCTGGTGATAGTATTTCTTTTCCCTTGGCAGCGGAAACAACAGGTTTGGTAGGTGCCACGATGACAACTGTAGTCTTGGCTTTCTTGTAGGAAGGAAATTCCTGAAGAAAGTTCAAGTTGAACTTAATAGATGGCTCTTGAATTTCGAGAGCAGTGACTTTCATCACGACGAATAGAGCCTTCTTGAGGATAACCTCAAGATCTTCAAATCTGGCTCCGAACTTAATTGTGGGAGTAACATTGCGGGCTTCATGGATGGTCAGCAAGTTGCAGGAAAAGGTCAGTGTTGGGTAGGCCATTGCAGCAGCTTTAAAACAGAAAGTTTTGGGGTTAGCTATATGGCCAAAATCTTGTAATTTTAGTGCAAGCACTGAAAATTACAGAGGTTCGTCTGTAGACTGGGTAAGTCTTTGTTTGAGGGGATTTTAAAATTTTTAGTAAAAGGGTAATTTGAAAGTAGAAAATTTTAATTAATATAACAAAAATCTTAAAGCGCACGCAGTACAATACAATTTGATTTATTTTATAAAATAGCAAATCAGATTTAGGAGGGAGATGTGAAGTGTTTAGGACCAAGTGCGGGACCCATTTAGGAAAACATAATGCCCAGATGGAAATAGTATACCAACACACCTATTGGGGTCCGACCCCACATGAAGATTTAAAGAGTCATTAATGGCCTCCCGAACCCCTCTGTTTAAAGGTGATTGAACAGGTAGTCTTGAGGTCCAAAAAGTTGGATGTGCTTTCCAAGACAGAAATGGGTAAAGCATACCAATGGAAGAAGGGTAGTTTTGGTTCATAAGGGACATGAACGCATTACCAATGTATGAAGATAATTTTTCTTTGTTTAAATGGAGAGAAAAGCTCTTCCCAAGCGGAGTCACCAGAAGCTGTCGGTCACTGAAATTGAAATCCTATCGCCCGCTTTGGAAGGATGTTTAAGTTTAAAACAAGTATGAAATCAAACTGACCCCATATTTTTATATTTTAAATGAAAGAGCACTATACCTCAAACCCTGTATCTATCCCGAAGGATAAACACAAAACTTGAAGATGAGGCTCGATCAAATAAACTAAAAAAGGTATGACGTCTGTTTGGTCTTTGAAACTATTTTATTTGCTGACAATTTCCCTTATTTAATATGAAGAATTAGATAGGGTTTATATTAAGTTGGGTTGAGAAATGCTTCCTATAAGGGCAAGCCCCTATAGTTAATTACATCTTATATGGCCGAAGTCATCTAAAAAAACTCAATAAAAATAAAAAAATATCATCTTCAAGGAATTCGAAGGAAAGGACTTTTCAATGAAATCGGACGAAGAGGTGTGAAAGGGGAACAGTTCAAATTTTGAACTTTTTATTTTTGGAATCCAAAGGAGGAAGATCTAGGGGATTTCATAGATTCAGAGGAAAAACCTCGGTGACTTCCCAGTCTATCCTAATATTTGGCTTCAATTTAGATGAAAAATTATTTGAATATTTCATCCTACAAATTTAATTAATTTAGGGATTATATTTGTGTGAAGCAATCACACAAACAACCTGAAAGATGTGAGGATTTAGGTCACGACAAACGACAACCTCAGAATCCCAAAATGAGTTAGGGCTTATATTGTATACTAGAGCTATACAAATGTCTAAAGATAAGATGATGATTTATGTTGCATAAGCAAAAAAACTCAAAATCCTATGACTTTGATGTTTAATTCTAAGGAAGGAAGTTGGTTTAGATGGTGAAGTCAGGTTTTGTTGTTGAAGATGGTCGTGTTGCCCTCCAACCTCCTTGTCGTCACTAGTTTGAGTTTTCTAGAGTGTCAAGTTATGATGTCAAATCAGGTGGCCTTATGGTTGTAGTTCTTTCAATTTTCATTGGGGATGTTAAAGTTGATTAGAGCCACAGGTTAGGATCTCAGGGTTCCCTCATTCCGACACCACTATTTTCTATTAGATTCACTAAGTCCAAATGAATTTACTAAACTCAACTTAATGATTTCCATAGTTTCATTTAGACCGTGGGAAGCCATGTTAGCAACCGTAAGTTACCTCCTTTGAGGGGTTCCCAATCATCCAATAGAGATGTCTTAATTTAGTTATAGTTGTAGTTTTGTGTGATATTTATGATTAAGTTTTGAGTTGTTTTATATTTTGAATGTTGTGGGGGTGAATTTTATCTTGGTTGATTTTAGTGTTAGTTTTTGTTTTTGTTTTTTGGCTATCCTGATTGTTTTAGTTGTCATGCAGGGTGACATTATATTTTAGCATGCAAGTTTTGCAAGTATAAAAAGTACAAGAAAGACATCACTGTAAACTATAAAAAGCGTACCTGGCGAGTCTTCTCGTTCCACCACCTAAAACGTAAAATGCATGTCAGGGCATTTTATATGAAGTAGGATAGTAAAGTTTTAGCGATCTACCTAACCCTAGGTCATATCTTGGTGGGTCCCTATTAGTTTGATTAAGGATAATTTTTTTAAGCAAAGCATATTAAGTTTAGTAAACCTCTGAGTTATCCAACAAGTTAGGAGGAAGAAGCAAGTCCATGCTTCCCTCTCAATACCTGGTGAATGGTGTCGAGCTCATTTAAACTTATTATATTACTTAATAATTCACCCTATGAACACTGTAATGCTCAATGAACATTGATTTCCTAATTATCCCTAAGAGTAGGGTAATTATCATTTGTTAATTAAATTTAAACATTATGTGAATGAAGACCCCTAAAAGGAGCAAGCTAGTGTTGTTGGAACACTTAGCCAAATTTTGGTCTTAATTGGGCTTGTGATGTTTTAAAGGTGTTAAATTTTAGCTATGATTGCTTTCCTAATCCTCATTTAATCAATCATGATATAACTTAGATCACTACTAAGCCCTTAAGACCTAGGTGAGTGTCTTAATTGATTTTGAAAAGGTTAAATTTTAGGTGATCGTGATTCACTATTTAAATTTCATTTAAACATAATATAGGGTATGAAATTGATTAATTATTGACTTCAAAAGTCAATCCCCTATGTCCTAGGTTCATTTAATTTTAATAAACTTCCAAATTTTAATAACTTTTGGAAATTTATTAATTTGTCCTTTTAATTAGGAATGTGAGGTTGGATTCTACCAATTAATCCCTTTTTAATTTCAATCATCCAAACAAGTTAATTAAGATTAGAGATTGCCCATTTCCCTCCTAGAATTAAGCCTAAATGTTAATTAAGGCCAAATTCCTAAAATTACACTTTTGACCTTAAGGCTCTAACACTTCATAATTTGTCAAATTCAAATCAAATGACTTTAAAATTTTTATCCTACCCTACCCATTTGTCAATTAAGACATCAGAGGAGAAAAAATGATTTTCCAAAATTTAATTTAATTTATATAATTATTTTCATGAAAAAATAGGATTTTTAAAGAAAATTTGCTAAGGTGACCAAGGTGAAGGCTAATTACTTGACATGTTTACTAAAGGTAGATCTAGACCAAAGAGCCATTTGGGCAAAATTTCATGATTTTTTGAGTTTTATTTGAATTATTAGAATTATATTAAGTTTTGGGGTATTTATTAGGTATAAAACATTTTAAATGGGGAAAATTAAGTTTTGCATTTTTGAAAAATCATCCTGAGGTCAGAGAACTTAGAGAAGCAAATTTTAAATTTTTATGGTTTTTCTGTGATTTATTGGAATTATTTTAGTGGAAATCCATTTTGTAGCCTTTAAAAATTAGTTTTAATATTACAAATACAATATCTTTATTTACAAAATCAGAAAAAATATTACAATTATTTATAAGTTCTTAGAAAACAATTTAGAAAATTTCCACAAATTTTATTACTTTTGTTATTTTTATGAATTTTTAATTATTTAAATATTTAAAATAGGCTAAAAATGAAGTTTTCATTTGAAATACCATTTTATTTTTATAAAATTTCCTTGATCATAGAGAACTCCAAAACTAAGTTTTCATAAATTTTTGAGTTATATTTTGTTCATTAAAAAAAAGTCATTTTAGTGCCAAAAATGATATTCAACTTTAAAAATCAATTTAGGACATCAAAATTACTCTAAATGCTTTGAAATTTTTATGAGGAGTTCTTTATATCTTAGAAAATAGTGCAAATCAAAAATCAAGTCATTTTGATGTTTATATTTCCAAAATTAATTATCTTAGGGATTTAGAGTTTATGAAGATTAGGTGCATTTTAAAGACTTGGCTCATGAGAAATTTTTTTAAGTTGGAATTTTTTAAGCAACATGCTAATTATTATGATTAATTTAAACACACAATGTGCATAAACTTAAGAAAATATGGATCTCTGTCTAGAGGTCTTCTCTGATTTTGGAAAAATCAGAGAAGGTTCCCCTTGACAGAGACTTCAACATGCCAAAAATTCAAGCCATGGTAAAATTCCTATTTGCATGGAGAATCAAATGACTCAATATAGTGTTTAATTAATTAAAATTAAAACATGCATCAAATGGACTTCAAATTATTTCCACATTGTTCTCCTCCATTCACTGAGTAAGAAGATTATTTTATTTTATTTTTGTAATTTTTCTACACCAAGATATGAATTTTTAAGGTTAGGGGTTATTTTTTTATTTTTTAAAATCCCTATTTATCTAATTAAATGTGCGGCGCTGACTGCATCCTGGGCAGCTCCGAAGCTCCACTCAACGCACTCCACTTGACGCTGCCATCCACACTAGCAGCCACACATCTCACAGTTCATGTAAAGAAGCACTGTCTGACTTCATTTTTGTCATTCATCCGATACACGTTCGATCGAATGGCGCTCCGTAATCATCCCCAATGGCATAGCCCAAGAACCATCCATCTTTAAGGCTTGATATCTTCATCATTTCCCAACCAAATTGAGTGAATTTTTTTAAATGCTCTTCTAAACTAGAGGAACATATTTATACGGTTAAGATTCCATGAAATAAGCCCAAGCAAATGGAGAATCAAAAGAGGCCCAGGATGAGGAAGAGTTCAATACATTTGTTCTGAGAAGGGAAGCTTCAATCAAAGATGCTTGACACATTTGTTGGAGTCAAAGAGGGTTAGGGATTGAGCCCCTGGTTGTCGTGAAAAGCCTAGACCCAAATTCGACCAAGGCTGATTTCAGATGTTGATCAAAGTCTATACTAGGGGCTCTGTGGAAGGGGAATTTGACGGGGCATTGTATTCTTTAAGTGTTGTGAAGGTGTGGGTACAAGTAATTTAAGTTTGGTGGACTTTGGAGGTGGATTAAGCTCTGTCCTAGTTTTAGATAGAAGTTTCAGCTCAAAATTGAGCTTCCACAGTGGGGATCAGTGGGGGAAGATGGTTGGATTGCACTGAGGAGTTCTCAAAGAAGCTCTGTGTGTTATTTGGGAAGCTTTTTCTGAGAAAATTTTAGCACTACCTCCATTGCCGTGGAGGTGAGCTTTTATAAAAGTTGCTAAGGGATGGTTGTCATGGCCAATTGGGGGGTGTAATGTGGTGCTTAGGTGGAGGGCCGAGAGGCTCCAACATCTCATTTAGGTGAGGTGGCCTCTAGGTTTGAATTAAGTGAAGTTTAAGAAGAGCTAGCCCTCAATTTTGGCTTCTCCAGCAACTAGGCCAGCTGGCCATGGTAGGGGGAGGTGGCTAGGAGCTCAGGGAACCCAGTGGAATCTGTCACAACAATTTAATGGGCTGAGGTTTTGTTTTGGCAAAAAGATATTAAGACTAAGCAAATATGAAAATCAAATCCCTTAATTTAGGTGGCCATTGGTCCATGGCTCACTTAGCTTGGGTTAGGTGAGTTTTGGCTCAATCTTAGGGCCCATCTAATGAGTGTGGAGTCATTAATTTTATGACTTTGGGGTGGTTAGGCCACATTTAGTGCATGGGTCCAAATAGGTACAAATGACAAAAAATTGGGTTTGGGCTAAATTAGCCATGTCAATTTGTCCAAATAAATCTTACATTTGGTGTAAGTGGTTGTAAGGAACAATTTTGGTGAAGGATGAAAAGGGTTTTGAGTGCAATTGGAGGGTCAAATGGAAGGATTTTGAAGATTTGATCATTTTGGGCACGTTGGGCTAAACTTGGGTCTAGATTGGGCTAGCCTTGGGCTAAGTACAAATTGATTATTGAGAATGGTCAATTGGAATGCCAAAAGAGTTTTCAACATGAATTGAGTGCCAATTTTGGGATTAAGGCAATCAATTTGGTGAAATTTGCGGACATAGCCAATTTGGGGCAATTTGGGGATTTTGGACTTAAGTTGAAATTAAATTAAATTGAGACTTCACCAAGGCCAATTGATGATAAATTTTTATTTTTATGAATGTTATAAAGAGTTTTCAACATAAACCATGGCCAATTGATGGGGCTATGGATTGAATTTGGTGAGATTAGTTCATGTGCCCAAAATTGGGGGTTTGACCTATATGAAAATTGGGCTCAAAGTATGGGCCAATTGAGCTTTGATTTGGTTTATTTTGGTCACATTAAGGGTGAATTTGAGTTTGGAATTGAAATTTGGGGAGATTGGGATCAAATTGATGGACATTTGAGTTGAATTTGGAAAAAGTTGGGCCTTTAAAGGCAATTTGGGGATGTTGATCAATGATTTTTAAATTGGCCAAACAGGGTCATACGGTAGTTGAGAAAAATAAAATTGAGATTATTTGGAAAAATTTGCGAATTTCTCGAATTTTTTGGTTTTTTTTTTGAATTTTAGGCTAAGGAGGGGTATTTTGTTAATTTGACAATTTTTTGTGATATTGGGTAATTTGGGTATTTTCAAAAGGTTTGAAGTGATTTTTGAACAATTTTGAGTATTTTGGATAAATTTGGAAATTTTCACCAAATTTAGGTTTCAAAGGTACTTAAGTAATTTGGGGGAGTTTAGAGACAAAAGGCCAGACTGAGTATTTTAGGTTAAATTGGAGAAGTAACCACCAAAAGTAAGCCATGGACCAATGGAAACCCCATTTGGGGCCTCTATGTACTGGTCTTAGCTAAACCGTAGCATAGGGCTAGTAGGTTTATGAGACAATTTACATGAGTTTCCCAAAGGCTTAAGGGACCAAAGTTAGGAAATTCTGAGTTTAGGGTAGTGAGTGATTGTGAGTGAACTGAGTGCCTTAGCTCTAGACCAACACCCAAGGTCAAACCTAAGGTCAAATAGTCCTGTAGGAACTCTCCTTGAGCTCCCCCATAATGACCCCACCTACTAAGTGCTAGAGGTTAGGACCAATATGTGGANAAGAAGTAAAGCTTAAATTAGAGAGTCTCGACACTTTTGTTGGGGTCCAAAGAAGCTACTGATTAAGCCTCTTGCTATGGTAAAATGCCTAGACCCAAATTCAACCAAGGCCAATTTCAGGGGTTGATCAAAGTTTATATTAGAGGAATGTTGTGAAGGTGTGGGTGAGTTTAATTTGAGTTTGGTGGATTTTAGAGCTGTATAGAGCTTTGTCCTGTCTCGGTCAAGGTTTTGAGTTCAAAAATTGGTCTCCGACAAAGGGATTCAGGGCAATGTGATGATTGGGTTGCACTGAGGAGGTCTTAAAGAGGCTTTGGGATCAATTTGGGAAAGTCTCTTAAAGGAATTTTTAGCTCTCTCTCCATGGTCGTGGTGGAGAGTATTTTATAAAAGTGGCCTTAGCCTTGCTGCCATGGCCAAATGGGGGGTTAAATTTGCTGCCTAGTTGGAGGGCAAAGAGGCTCTAAGCTTCAATTTGGATGAGGTGGCCACTAGGCTGGCCGGCCCGCCAGGGGAGGTGGCTAGGGAGGTCATGTAAGCTAGAGGAATATGTCACAACAATTTAATGATTGTAGGCTTTATTTTGACAAAAATACCTAAGGCTTAATCAAATATGGCATTAAATCCCTTAACTTAAGGGACCTTTGGTCCATGGCTTAGCTTAGGTGGGTTCATGGGGTTTAGTCTGGTCAATAGGGTCCAACATATGGTTGTGGAGTCATTAATTTGAGGACTTTTAGGATAGTTAGACCACCATTAGTGCATGGGTTCAATGAAGGTCCAAGTGATCAAAACTTGGGTTTGGGCTAGGCTAGCCATGTCAATTAAACCCAATCAAATTGTCAACATTATGTTGATGATTGTTATAAAGATTTTTGGTGAAGGGTTGAAGTGATTTTGAGTTCAATTGGTGAGTCAATTTGATGGATTTTTAAAATTTCGTCAATTTAAGCATGTTGGGTTAGACATGGGTCTAGGTTGATCTGGCCTTAGACTAAGCCCAAATTTAATGGTCCACGTGATCAAGGGAGATGTTGTGAAGATTTTTCATGATGACATAGAGTGGAAAGTTTGGGGTTAAGGCCCTCAATTTGGTTAAGTTTGGGGACATGGCTAATTTGAGGCAAAAATGGGGATTTTTGGGCTTAAGTTTAAATTAAATGAAATTGGGGCTTTAACAAGGCCAATTGAAGGTCAAATTTGATGTGTAAGAATGTTATGAAGATTTTTCAGCACAAAGTGTGGCAAATGGAGTAGGCCATGGGTTCAATTTGGTGAAACCAAGTCATAAGGACAAAATTGGGTTTTTGGTTTAGCTCAAAATTGGGTCCAAATGATGGACTAATTGGGCTTGGATTTGGTCTAGATTGGCATATAAATGATGAATTTGAGTATATAATCAAAATTGGGGGAAATTGAGACCACTTGAATATACATTTGAGGCATGTTTGAGAAAAAATGGGTCTTTAATGGGCACTTTGGAGGTTTTTGTCAAAAGTGGTCAAATTGACCATATTGGGTCATGTGATAGTTAAGAAAAATGAAATTAGGACTATTTGAGAGGTTTTAAGATTTTTAGAGATTTTTTTGAATTTTTGGAATTTTGGGTTAAGGAGGGGCATTTTGGTAATTGGGCCAATTTGGGTGATTTTGGGTAGTTTGGGTGTTTACAAGGTGTTAGAAATGATTTTTGAACCAATTTGGTTATTTTGGGTAGATTTGGGAATTTTGGCCAAATTTGGGGTTCCAAAGGTATCTTGGTAATTTGGGCGAATTTTGGTGCAAAAGGATTAGTTAGGTATCTTGGTGGAGTTGGAGTGCCAACCACCATCAATAAGCCATGGACTAATGGAAACACCATTTTAGGTCCTCCATATAGTGATCTTAGACAATCCCTAGCCTAGGGCTAATGGGTTTAGGGGACCACCTACATGAGTCTCCCAAAAGTACCAAAGGACCAAAGTCAAAAAATTCTAGGTTTAGGGTAATGAGTGATTGTGAGTGAAATGAGTGCCTTAAGCCCTAGAACAACACACAGAGTTAACCCTAAGGTCCAACAGTCCTAAGGGTAACTCATCTTGAGTTCCCCCATAGTGACCCCACCTACTAAGTGCTAGAGGTTAGGACCAATATGTGGAACTTCAAGTTGAGTGGAGAAGAGTTTCGAGTTTCTAATGGTGAGCGTTCCTTGTCATGTTTTGTAAGAATAGTCNCGAGTTTCTAATGGTGAGCGTTCCTTGTCATGTTTTGTAAGAATAGTCAATAGAAAATTCTTATGGCTAGACCTTAGGCTACTAAAGAGGAAAAACTAAATCTCAACCAAAAGTGAGGTCAATATAAAGTAAATAAAAAGTGGTTCCTGAAAATCTCTCCGAACTAACTATCCAGAAAAGAACTTTCAAAACTTGCTAATATTTTCAAGACTTTCTAAGTCCTCTCTTCTTTCTTTTATAGTTTTCCAAGAGGTTCCTTGGGATTTCTTCAAAATGTGTCTATATTTGATGTATTTGCCCAAGAGTTGCATCCTTTCATGATAATTTTTGTCAATGGTGGTTACAACCACCTATAAAGCCAATGGGTGCCTCAAAAACCTCTTTGAAATTTGTGAAAACTGATTTTACTCATCTAGTAACTGCCACTAGTGCTTAAGCATGGGGTCTCGACACTTAGGTACAACCTTCTCTGTTTAACCGACGCTTAAGCGCCGGACTAGGGCTTAGGTGCCAAAACTGTTTCCAATTTGATACATTTTCACTCCTTTAAGCATTTTTTTCCATTTTTACTTGTATCTACAAGAAAAAACACAAAAATATGTTCCATTAAAGCCCAATACCTTAAAAATAGGTGTAAAAATGTTTCTAAAAACACTATATATTTTAGGTGTATCAAAATCCCCCAAAGTTAAAATGTTACTTATATTAAATGACACTTCAATCTTTAAAAAAAAAATGTAATATATAAGTTTCCTTACGAGTTAATAAAATTTAGATTGAGAAATATAGTAGTCCAATTTAGAAAAAATAATTAGTAAATGAGACCAACTTAAATTTTGAAAATTTTTAATGTTTATGCTATAAAAATATGAATTTCTATCTAATTAAAAAATATTGTAAGTTCTCTAAATTTAGATTTTAATTCTTTTATTTTCTCTACTTAAAAATTTT
>JXCR01042614.1:5145-16173 GCA_002079205.1 Phalaenopsis hybrid cultivar
TATATATATATATATATATATATATATATATATATATATATATATAGTTATGAGTTATGGTTGGAATTAATGATATGTATGACAGCACTAGAATATAATGGCTCCTAACAGTACCGATATGGCTGTACTTTTTTATTGATGTTATAGTCTCTTATTTGTTAGGGTTGAAGAATGCAAGTATATGTAAGGAAATAAGAGTCTCCATAACTATCTTGAGCAATAGAATTCAAATTACATGGTAATGAGTAATAAACGGTGGTGTCTGATCGATCCCTCAAAATCTTGAGACCGGCTGGCTATGTCAGTCGTCTGCCGTATACGTGTGTTGGTCGGTTGTGACGGTCGACCTTCTTCGATTAAGTTGTGTAGATCTTCATTAGCAGTCTTATGATAAGCAAATCCTTCGGTCAACAAATTCTGCCGGACAAAATTAAGTTTCCTCCGGTCGACACATTATGCCAATCAATCAGATTATGAAGCCTATCAACTATTTTTTGATAAGTTTATGTTATGCCGTCCGGAACTTCACTTGTGCGCCTCTTCCGTTTACCATCCAATTTCTTTGAGATGCATGCTGACATATTTGTAATATACAGTTGTAATTGATTGCTGAGTGTAAATACAATATTTTCTGAATAGTTTTTAAAGGTTTTTCATATGCAAATCTTTTTGGAGGTTTTTGTCAAAAAATTGAGCTTTAATAAGATATATTACCAACAGTCAATCGCTTGGTATCGGCTCCTCGGATTAATTCTAAGAAAAAATCTTTTCTCCCAGATTTTTTTTGGACGCAAAATTTGTTTTCAGCTCAATATTCTTCTAATTTTATTGAAACTCCGTCTGCCGCAAATTTTTTTATTTACAAAAAAGTCTGCTTTCTTATTGAAAATTTCACATTTAAGAAAAAAATTAAATATTTAATCTGACCTTCAAGTCAAGAACCTTACAAAAGGAAGATTTGCATACATATCACTCAATGCTTATGCATTTACATATTAAAACGGTGTTATTTTGTATGTGATGTGATAATTTCGGGGGCATAAATGTAAAAAAAAAAGAAGTTAATTTTTGGCATTACATATGTAAATACATAGGAATTGGAGGGGTCTTTATGTAAATTTTCCAAGCACGATAAAAGTGCTGCTCAACATTGAAGTAAGGGTCGTCTCAATAATAGAAAACAAGAATCACATTTTTTTTTTTTTTAATTTGACAATCTAACAAATAGATATTTATTGATTTGGTCAACTGCCGTCCTCTATTTATGTCACTGGCGACATCAAAACCTTAATTTTTATATCATGAGAACCTTATGGAAAGCCAGCATGGACTTTTCCTTCTTATTACATTTTCATGCTATTATATCCAATTGCAATAGCAAAATTACACATTTTGGTTCAATCAAGCGATAAACTTAATATTAAACCCTAATTAATATTTATGTTTTTGAACATTTGCAAATCACTCACATATAAATTACTCCAATGAGACTTCAGATTTGATTAGGAAATTGAGTAATGTATGTTATCTTCATGTGCAGTGGTTGTACAGATTCTGTATTTTCTATGGAATCAAACATCTCTGCAATCTGTTCATTAAATATCTATCTGTTGCTACCTCTCAACTGTCACATACATACATACATACATACATGATACATAGATATATCTATATCTATATATATGTCTATATATATAGAGAGAGAGAGAGAGAGAGGGTTTGGGGTTCAGGGTTATATGCATAAATAGAAAAGTTTAGATTTTAAATATATAAATATATAATATTCTGTGCAGGATGATATATCATCAGAAACTTAAAAGTGTGGTTGGGGAAGCATTATTGGAGGGAAAAGGGAAGATGAAGAAGGCAAATAAAAGTCCAATTATGCAAAATATACCGACCAGTGCAACAAACTGATGTGTCAGATTAACGAAACTTGTAATTATTAATTTACAAGTCAACTTTTGGATAACGAAGGAAATAAATAATTTATTGCAGTTGAGCCCTCTCTTTCTCAGAGAATTATTTAATATAGCTTTGATGTGATAGCCTTTTGTCCTTGAAGAGTTACATTACCTCCCTCTCTCTCTGCATGGTACATGTAAACAAACAAAATACACTAAAAATAATGCATACGTTCGTGTCCTCATATTTATTTTAATGGCAATATCTTGATCGATTTTTATCTTCCATCAATGGAACCAAAGAATCAATGAGTACTATACTTAAAATTTAGATTTTTTTAAGAACCCTGAGGTTGATGAAGATATAGATTTTGGATGGATAGGGTGATGGGATGGAGCCATACCTAAATGCTTCCAAAAATTTGAAGCAAAAAAGAAATTAAGAGGGAAAATCTACATACATGCCTCACAATTCTTACGTATTTACATATCTAACAATTAAAGTTTGATATTTATATTTATAGCACTTTGGTTCTAAAATTTATTTGAAAACAGAGTTTGTCGCTAACGTTTGAGGAACTCGGCCAATGGACTTGGGGAAGTCAGCCAACCAACTCAGAGAACTCAGCTCACACAGCCACTGTAGTCATTACTTATTCTTAAGTCGTTTAGCACCTCCGTACTTCTTATAAGTGTTTAGTCATCATCAAGCGCAATACAACCATTGGGTTGCTCTAACATTTCCAACTATCTAGCTAGGCCACTAATATCTTCATTCTATCGGTTGTTCCTCGTATTATGACTATCTACACAACCTGCAGTGCCCAAGCATGACAAAGCACCTCTGTCTCTCACCCTTGTAACACGATTCAAGCCCTGGAGGACAAATTCCCCTTTGCAAACGAAAATTTCACATTAAGTAGATGTAAATCATCCTATAAGCGAGTCTAAGAGTTTACCTCTGTAAAGATAGACTGGATCTGCTTAATAAGTCTAGCTGTATAGCTAGGGGTGTAAACGAACCGAGCACGAACGAACAGAGGTTGTGTTCATTTTTGATTCGTTTGAAATTTAATTTGTTTGAAATAAGCTTGTTTTTTAAATTGTTCGTGAAGCCACTGTTCGTGTTCGTTTCTTAACGAACGAGCCGAACACGAGCTGTTCACAAACGACGAGTCAGTTTGACATCCCTAATATTAATATATATAAATAATATATTATATTAATTATATAACTTATATTATATAAATTAATAATATCTATATTAATATATTACTAATATAATATATTATTATATTATTATTATTAATTTATTATATATTATTAATTTATTATATATTATAATTTATAAAATTTAATTTTTAAAAATATCATAAATTTTTTATATATAATTATTTTAAATTATTTTATATCTCGAAAAATAATGATTCAAACACGAACGAACACATCACTGTTTGTGTTTGGTTCGTTTAACTAACCAAACGAAAAAAAATTGTTCATGTTCATCTCGTTTACTTATTGAACGTATTGAACACGAACTCATTGACGAACCGAACACGAACTGTTCACGAACAACGAGCTTTTTTGACAACCCTATGCATAGCTTGCTTGAGGCAACAACATAATCAAGAAAGGCAAACAGAGGCATGGGCGGGGTAAGACTTGAATCTGGTATCAAATGAGTAACGCACTCTTTTTGGCCTAATTATTACTATTTAATCAACACATAAATACTTGGCCAACTTCCTGAGTCATGCTTTAGCTTGATCATCCGTTTGAAATCAACATGATACATTCACACAACACATCTAACAAGTTCATTTTCATAACCAAAAGGAAAATTCACTTGTCTTATAGATACAATCAATGTTAATTTCATATTTATCAATCTTTTCGCAGTTACCATTCAAAGAGATACGAGCATGTGAACTAATATGTGTGGCTGAGATCCTTTTTCACAGTTCATGTAGCTAAGATTGTTTGGATAGCCTGCTGAACTTGACCATCTCCAATTGAAAGTCAGTCAATCCTCTCCAGATAGTCATCTACGGTTGACCATCTACACTCGGTCCTCTTTAGTTGGAGGATAAATAAGTAATTATTCCTTGTCAAAATCGATCATCTCTAGTCGTTGTCATCAGCCGATCCTTATCTGGTAGCCCTCTCAAGTCGCCCCTCATTAAGTCAGTTATCTCTAGTTTGTCATCTCCAGCTCACCAACTCCATAAGATTAGGGATATAATTGTTTTTTTTATCATAAATAGAGGAACATTATTTGTAATCGGGGTGGAAACCTAAAATAAAAATATTGTATTCTAAGAAATCTCTCCCTCCTTATCTATGTCATATTCAATAAGCGAGCAAATTTGGGTTCAATAGAAGGGGTGTGTGTGTGTGTACACACGCACACATAGAATTAGTTGATATACATTGAAAGTTTTTTAAAGTGGTTTAATAGCTTGATCTTGGCATTATGACCAGCTTTAATATGTTGGGCCCGTCATGTTGAGTCGATTAGTTTGACTGTAAGCTTGTAAAAATTATAGTTTTGGATGGCTTTTAGTAACTTATGAAGTTTGAACATTTCTTATTAAAAAAATTGTCTCAACATTTTTGTCAAAGCATGATGAAAATTAATTGATGAGTATCACATCTAAACTTTACATTTTTACATTTACAACGTCCAAAACTCTCATATATATAGCACATCAAAAATATCACCATTGTAATTTTTAGAAGGTGAAATACAACTTTTTGTTCATAGAATGTGTGGTAAATATATAAAAATTAAATTTTGGTCATTAAACATCTAAATACATATAAGAATTGGATGTTATATGTAAATCTTCATATATATATATATATATATATATATANGGGATTGGTAACTCCCCGTTCCGGCGGCCGCCATGGTAGGATACATCAAAGAGCTTATAACCTGATCAGGCATGCTGAGCAATCCCGTCATGTCTCCGGCGGCCATTCCGCTCGGTCCATACAATGAATCGAACTGACCAAATATGTCGTCCAGCTCGATCGAAGAACCGCTCAGGCAATTGGCCGTCAAAGAGTTGGGCTGAGGAGAAGAAGCTGACAGGAGATATAAATCTGAACCATTGAAATGATCACAACACTCGGGCGTGATCAGAGGGGTAGGTACTCCTTCCAGCTTTGGCAGCTTTGGCAGCTCTTGCTTCGGAGCTCGGCGACTGTAGCACTGATCTCTGCGGGGAGATTTGCCGAGCAGCTTTTTCTTCAGCTTGGTGTTCCAGTAGTTTTTTATATCGTTGTCTGTCCTCCCGGGCAGCTGGGCGGCAATCAAAGACCACCTGTTTCAATAAAAGACTGATTTTTTTGAATGAAATTCTATATAATGGGTTGTGGGATTTTAAAAAAAAAACATATTTTTCAGTGAATTCTGCTGACAAAACTTAATTTTGAGGTTGATTTTAACTGAAGTGCTATGTATTGTGACTATGGGATTAAAAAAAAACAGATTTTTCAGTGAATTCTGCTGACAAAACTTAATTTTGAGGTTGATTTTAACTATGTATGTATATTCATAAGCAGACCTGCTTCCAATTCTGACGAAGAGGCTGCAAATTATGTTCTCCTCCTCCTCTGAGAAGGAGCCATGTTTCAGATTTGGGCGAAGATAGTTGAGCCATCGAAGCCTGCAACTCTTGCCGCATCGTTTCAGGCCTGGATCAGTACAATTTCGTGCAATTAAAGTACCAGGCTTATTTAAGAATCATTCTCCGATCCTCAGGACTTCAAAATATGAATTGTGATGATGATGATGATGAAGATGGATCGATTAATTGAGAAGATTAAATAGAAATCTAGATATAGATCAAACAAATAATTAAAAATTTAATTTATTTGATGAATTAGGGATTAAATAGCTATACCAACTTTCTGTGGAAGAGCAATCCAATTTCCACCAGTTCCGTTCTGCTCTATGTAAGCCTTGAGCTTGGCATCTTCCTCCGGTGACCATTGTCCTTTCTTCACCTTCTCCTTATCGCAGCATGGAGCTCTTCCCATGGCGGCAATCCTCCTCCTCCTCCTCCTCCTCCTCCTCTTCTTCTTCTTCTTCTTCTTCTTCTTCTTCTTCTTATTCGTAAGAGTTTAAAAAGAGAAATTAATGAGAGACTGCAATAATATATTAGTGGGAAGAGAAGAAAGGCTGGGGTTTGTTTCCTCTCGTCTTCCTTGGAGTAGAATATATATGATGCAGCCATCAGCAATTTGGACCAACACTATCATGAGCTCACATATAAATAGTTTAATAATGATTTGAATATCTAAGTTAACTCGTATATCTATATAGTTTTTGTATCTATATGGTTTTCTTAATTCGTATAATACTAAAGTTTATGCAGTGACAGCATGATAAAAAAATTCACTTGGGAGAGAAAGAGTCAGGAGCTGAATAAGTTTGGCTCTGAACATTCAGAGTAAAATTTAGTTTGAGATTGTAAGACATTTTCTCCTTTGCACAAATATGATTCTTTCAAATCTAAAATACGACTTTTCTGTGCTATATATATATATATATATATATATATATATATACATATATGGCAAGGTAATTATTAAAAACTTAACCGGCAGAATAAAGAACAGAGTCAAATTCAATCTTTATGAAAAATAATGAAGGGGGTAACATTGGAAAAATCATCAAATTCCGGCAGAAATACTGGCTATTTTTTTTAGCGGGTACTCGGTCAGCGATACAGCTGAACTGAACAACCAGCTGCAAGTTAAGCCGGTTTATTGTAACTCCTGAAAACTTGGTGGAAAATTCAATCTATTTATTGTAACGGTTGAAAAACTGACTGAATTTTTAAACTGATAATTATGTTACTCGAAATCGATTAATTACAGCCTGAACTTTCTTGTAGTAAAACAACCTGCCAATAAACTGTCGAAAATTTGTATTGTGAACTGAATAACCAGCTGAAATATCAGCCCGCCCTTACTCCATCTCTTGTTAGTCTCTCTTGCCGATGTGATTTTCTACCACAGCGTAGATTCTTTAAGTAACCCATATCTCGCTCTTAACATTTTATATTTACATAATAAATTTGGATTTTTAAATCTATGCATGAAGATGTGTATTTCTGTAATTTTAAAATGTGTTTAAATTTGTTATTTTTGGTGTGATTTTAGGATTTAAGTGTCATGTGTAAATATGAAAGTTTAGGTCTGAGATGTGTAAATATATAAGAATTGTGGTTTGTGTATATAAATGCCCCTTTTTTTGTTTAGTGTTACAAACGTTTGTATACATACAACTCTATTTCAATTAATTTACATTACTTTTCTGACTTTAATGTTTTAGAGGTGGGAAATTTACCTCCCTAGCACATAATTCTTATGTATTTACATATATTACACGCAAAGTTTTAAATGTAAATACATAGTAACTTGGTGTTTTAAATTTATGCATTAAAATATGTACTTTTGAAATCAGTTCAAGTTTGCTATTGGCTGATATTAAAGATTTGAGTGCTCTGTGTATAAATATGAAATATTAGGTATGATATATGTGAATACATAAGAATTGTGTGATGTATATGTACACTACAGGAAAAATCTTTATTAACTGCGAAAAATAGTTGAGGTAGTATGGTCAATTTCCAACGCTAAATCCTATTACTGATAGATTTAATTAAGGTGAAAATCATTTTGAAACTAAAATGTGGGTTGCAAAGCTATTACCATTAGAAAAGTTAAATGGAAAAGGGGAGAGAGGAAGTATGGAAAGGTTTAGAATAACTCTTCTCGGAGAAGCATGCCTTCTACATTCACCACCGACACCTCGCAACACCCCCCCTCCCCCGATATATAAGAGATTTTTCTCTAAAATATACATAAGTGATCATTACATTTAAATCTCTAGAGATTTCTAGTTTTTTTTTTTTTTTTTTCTTTTTTCCCGTGTAGAAATATAAATATGTTATCTCTAGCATGTCATCTTATGTCTGAAGAAGATACAGAGAGAGGGAGAAAAGCTTGAGAGAAGTTGCAAAGCTAAAAATGTCTCATGGCTCTTATATATTAACCTATTCCACTTTGTCTTATTACCCCCCATCAACCTGATGAAGTTTGGAGCAAACTTGAAGCTTGGACTGCATAAATTTGAACCTCTTTTCAGCAAAGATTTAGTAGATAAATTTGTTGGTTGATGTTGGGTGTTAATTTAGTGGATTTGGAGAAATATGAATTGAATTTGGTTCCAAATGAAATGATAGTCTATTTTGATATGCTTGGTGCTAGTGTGGAAGACCAAATTCATAGTAATTGCCATCATGGAGAGGTTAGCACATGAAAGGTTGGTGGGATCCGGATGTGGAGAGCCAAATTCAGCAAAAAGACGTTGTAGCCATAGAGTGTTGGACGCCACTGTCGTCGAGGCACGATACTCAGTTTTAGTGGAGGAACGAGCATGTATGTTACTTCTTGACTTCCCATAAGATTGGAGTGGTACCGAGAAAAGTGCAATAGCCTGTAGTTGAGCGCCGATTTTATGAATCGTCAACTCAATCGACATTTGAGTATGTGTGGAGTGTGAGATCACTTGGCTTGATGAGAAGTTCATAATCTTAGGTGCCATGGAGGTAGCGAAGTATCCATCGAAGAAGTTGATAGTGGTACGCTATTGGGGAATGCAAGCGTTCGCATAAGAAGTTAATAGCGAAAGAAATGTCAAGTCGTGTAATTGTAAGGTATTGGAGTGCTCCAGTGAGTTGGTGAAACTCGGTGGGATTGTCCATCAAAGGGGAGGTGGAGAGCCTCTTTCACGCTTGCTTGGTAAAGGCGTCGCCACAGCCTTGTAGCTGATCATATGAGCTTGAAGGATTATTTGAGTGAGGTAGCTTTGTTGATCCAAGAAAATATAATCAGCTTGCCTAGTAACATCAATGTCAAGAAACCAAGATACCGATTCCAAAAGTTTGATTTGAAACTTAGATCTAAGGTGAGTTGTGAATGTTTCAATTGTTGTCACGTCATGTACTATAATGAGAATATCATCGACTTAAAGGAGAATATATATGCAAGGGTTAGAGTTATGCAAGATGAGGAGAGATGGTTATGTCTTGCTGATTTGAAAGACTTCGTGGATGAAGAATGTAGTGATCATTGCAAACAATTGTCTCGACATGATTTGGGAAATGATGATCAATGTAGCATGTCTGTTTTTTGATATAAACTATTTCAAGAAGCTTACCATGTAGAAATGTGTTAGAGACATCAAATTGTAGGATTGGTCACTTGTAATAACAAGTAATCGTAAAAAACACTATTAGTGTCTTCATCTTTGCCACATGACTAAATATTTCGAAGTAATTCATGCCATATTTTTTATTACACCCTTGCACCACAAGAAGGACTTTACATTGGGCGAATGTGCCATCCAAGCTATATTTAGTGGAACAAGTCCATCGACATCTAAGCATAGGTTGATTTGGTGGAGGTGGAACCAATGCCCAAGTACTCCGTGCATGAAGAGCAAAAAACTCCTCATTCATAGCAAATTGCCAGTAAGTCTACTTAGCAACTCGTTTGTATGTTTTAGGATTAAAGGGATGTTTGAGTTGATGGAGGAGATTGAGCTTTTTTAGCAGTTTGAGGTTGTCGATGCGGCTACAAGTGATCATATGGTCATGTTGTATGTAAGTTTGATTAGGGTGGATGGTAGTGTGTATGGAGGGGGTATTTGTGGGGAAGGTTTGTGTGGCGAAGACGTATGACCTGGTGTAGATGAGGGTGTGGTTGACATAGTTTGGTGTACATATGGAGGGACAAGTAGAAGATGGTTTGTTGCAATATTTGGTGGAGACAGAGAGGATTAGAGGTTTTGAATAGATCGATATGGGAAAAGATTTTTGTCAAACACAACATGATGAGAGAAGAAGAGTTTGTCTGAGGTGGGTTGGGAGCACTCGTATCCTTTATGGTTGATCACATGGGCGAGAGCGATGAGCTAATTTATGTGGTGTTTGTGTCCTTAACCATTGATAACATAGATAGCCGAAAAACCGAAGATTTGAGTAGTTAGGTGGGTGATTGTATGGAAGTTGTTAAGGTGATTTGGATTGGGTGATTTGAGATGACATTCTATTTATAAGATAGGATGTTGCAACAAGTGTATCAACCCATAATGTGAGATGTAGGGAGGCATCAAGTAGGATGTTTCTAGTTGTTTCAATGAGGTTTCCAATGCTCGCCCATGACCTCTTAGAGGGAGTTCGAACCAACGCAACACCACGACAAGAGGTAAAGAGAAAATTTGTTTGATACTACAATAAGAATGTTAGAGAAAAGACACTCTCACCTAGTAATCAAATTCTAAAAAAAAAAGTCAATCCAACTGCGGTTCACAGGACAAATTAAAATTCAAAATTTAGGATTTCAATATATAAATTCATAAGAGTATAGTGACAAGGATGTTTATCGTCCTATATTCTTTAATTTTCATAGAATACAATTTATTAATGATATGCATTTAATAATATAATCAAGCTCATGTAAGAATCTTAATTATAGGGGCATGCATACCAAATGACAAGCAAGTGACATGCCTATAATTTAAAAAGAAAAAAATTAAATAAATAAATAACCTTCATATCACAAAATACCAAAACAAAAATAAACAACAAATAAACAAAAATTACAAAAAAAAAATATTAAAAATAATAATTAATAATTAACAAAAAAATAAAGAAAATATACTTAACAAAAAATAAACATAAACCATCAAAAATCTTACATTTTATTATACATTTTGATGCTATTTTTAAAGACAAAATGCTGTTGCATCATAGACCATTAAATCTATAGTTATTTCAAATATTCAAAATTAGCCTTCAATCTTATCTCACAAAAAAAAAAAATACAAAATGATAAATAACGTCGAAACTCATTCATTTTCCCAAAAATATTTAGCTGAGATCACCAATCCATANATATTGATTTCCTCTGCGCAATCCAGCCCCATGTTGAGAGCTCGCGTCATATGCCTATAATTCGACCCCCATGCACCACTGTAGGGATCGAACCCTTGTCAGAGGGGACTTACAGTGACTCTGTCTATCCTATATATATATATATATAT
>JXCR01042662.1:0-11028 GCA_002079205.1 Phalaenopsis hybrid cultivar
TGCAAATTATAGAAGAATTAAGTTAATGTGTCATACATTAATATTACGAGAGAGTGAGAGAGACTAATTGAATATAGATTAAGATGTGATACAAAGCTTTCTCAAAATAAGTTTGGATTTATGTCGGACAAGTCTATAATGGAAGTTATACATTTATTAAGAAGTTTGATGGAGTACAGAGAGATTAAAGAAGGTCAACATATGATTTTTGTTGATTTAGAAAAAGCTTATGATAAGGTTCTAGGAAAGTTTTTGGAGAATTCTAGAAAAGAAATGTGTTGATATAACTTATATTTAAATTAGTAAGGATATGTGTACAGCTATTATTAGTGCTCAAACAAAAAGAGGATTGACCAAGTATTTTTCTATGTAAGTTGGATTACATCAAAGATCGGCTGAAAATTACAAAAAATCTTATAGAGCTCTTTTTATATCTTCAAAGATAGACTCCGAAAATTATAAAAATTACTCTTATTTCAATGCGTATTACTTGATCAATACATGAGTTTTAATTTTGTATATTACTTGATTAATGCACATACTTGTGTGATTGATCGTCTACTTCACAACAGTTTCTGACATCATTGCCCCTGAACCCAATACAAGGGGTCACCCCCCTCCCCCTTCTCCTCTCATACGCAGTGAGCAAACTCATCGTCTCATCGTCAAGGATTGGCAAAATTGAGGGATTTGAATGTCCAATTAATGAACACAACCATACTGCACATAATAAATAAATTTTCATGTTAAGCCGAGACATAAAATCACATTATATTGTTCTTATTTTTTTAATACACAATAAATAGTAAGCATAAATCTCATATTTAATAAGTATAAAGCCTTCATGCAACTCATATCACATGTTTCTTAGATTAAAATTTCTTCTTATCCATTATAACTTCAGGGCAGTTACATTGATATTTACAAGTAAATTGACATTCCCTACTTGACTAGAGTTAGTGGGCATTAAATGAAAATTTGTAATTTAATTTGGGCTAAATTGAATTAAGATGTGCTTAAAAATACCATATGATGTCTCTATTATCTTTAAATAACAAAAAAAAGTTATGCGATTTTAATTAACAAATAAATAAAAATAATAAATTTTGATAAAAGGATAAAAAGTGAGATATTCTTAATTGATTATTGATGAATTCTGATTTGTGCGTAAATCAAACCCAAGGAATAGAGCGTAAGACATGAAAGAGAGAGAGAGAGAGAGAGGAAAATGCATGATAATTAACAGTAATATAAAATCTTGATTAGTCTTTTCTGAGGAAATTATCCCTATTTATATGAGAGGGCTACAATATTTGTGAAACGTCATTAACAAATTTCCAACTTTCGACATGAATCTCAAGGCATGGTGTGGGTCTCGATGAACCCTTTTATGCAATAAACATTCAAACGTTGATTAAAAATCATGTAGAGCTCCGATTTAAGAAAACATTACAGTTAAATTGATCGGCTCGACGAAGCAAACCCAATTATACTAAAATTGGTTCAATTCGAGTCAAATCAAACTCAGATCAAGCTACTAAACCACTTTTGGAAGCTTTCTAAGTGTATTGGGGAGATCAAATGAATGTCAAATCAGACAAACCTATTGTCGAATCTAGTGTCTCGACAAGACAAATCTAAAGAGTCCAATTTTGAAATCATTATGACACTCAAATTTTCATCAAACGTCATCTAATCAAAGGAAACTACCTGGATTGTTTGATTAAAGTGGTTCATATTCATGCATTAATTGTAGTTGAAACTATATAAATAGAGCCCCGCCCCTCTCATGAAAGGGGGAGGGAGCTTTAAGCCTGAAGCTTGAAGAAGAGAGTGAAGCTTGGAGAATGAGTTGAAGCCAAGCGTCACTTAGTTGTCGACCACCAGTCACCAATCATTGACCACCAGTCGTCGATCACTATAAAACACCGATGCCGATCACTGCCGACCACCAGTTACCGATCACCTATCGTCGACTGCCACCTACCATCTCTTGTCAATTGTCTTCAATATCATCGGCCACCGCTCACTTTTTACAAGAAGTGAACAAGTACATCCACACGTCAATGTTGTAATTTGGAAAACTTTGTAATCATTTCCTGCTTGTAGGGCAAGAGGACTCTGTAATCAACTTATAGTGGATTTTTACAACTGAGTCAGACCTCGTGATTTTTTCTCTAGGTAAGAACTTCTGGTATCTCCATTGGTTGTTTTCCTTCATATGAGTGTGTATTGAATTCTCGTACAATACTAAAACGATGATCCATTACCCGACCACCGCGAATTTTTTAGCACGCGTCAAATTATAATTACGTGCTTGCGCGTGCTTTAATGGAAGTATTACAAGGTATTTTAGTTATTTTACCATTATAAGCCTACGGTTCATCAAGAAATGCTCAATCGTCTTTGCTGGGTCAATGTTGTTGTTCGACTCTGGATTGACTTTAGGTTAGTAGGATTTGGCTCAGTCGGCTCAGTTTTGTCGGCCGGCTATCCTGCTCCTGTTGTTGACTTATGATCCCTGGATGAGGAGCTTATGTTGGCGGGATGATACCATACTATCAGTCATAGGGTGAATTATCTTAATTCGATAGATATCTCATACACTAACGAGAGAATCCTTCGAGATGTTATTGGATCTAGTCATTACCGATCCCTTACCTTCTCTATATCATCACAGAGGGCATCTGATAGGTGATTGGACATGTTGAACTTTTCCCTTGAATTGACTCATGACGAAAGGCATGTTTATGCCTTTGCTCAGTTTGATTGGTTTTGGCCCCTTGGCTCGGTTTCCTTCGCTCGGTCGGCCTTCAAACTCGCTTAGGCGGGTTGCACCTCATGAGACTAGTCTTTCAGAATTCCAATGGTAAACATAGTTTTCTAGTGTTGACCCTCAGTCTTCCACTAATGGACCTTTGGTTTTCTGTCTATGGACTCTTAGGTTTACGTCTTATGGGTCCTTGATCTTTTGCTCGTATCCCCTCCTTATTTTTACCTCTTTGTATCATTTGTCTCTTAGATTTATTCGAGATTCGTGAAGACACTTTTCTGATATGACACTTCTTCATTGTATTTTTTTTTTTTTTACTTTTAAGAAGACACGTTTTAAGATAATATGTTGAGAATTGTATCACAATGGCTTTAATCATTNCATTTTTTCGAGATTCGTGAAGACACTTTTCTGATATGACACTTCTTCGTTGTATATTTATTTTTTTTACTTTTAAGAAGACACGTTTTAAGATAATATGTTGAGAATTGTATCACAATGGCTTTAATCATTTTTTTTTCTTTTGTAAATCAGATCCTCCCATTTGTGCTCTTAGCTTCAACCTGAATTTGATGCAACCATTNAAAAAAAAAAAAATTTTCTTTTGTAAATCAGATCCTCCCATTTATGCTCTTAGCTTCAACCTGAATTTGATGCAACCATTGAATCTCCCTGGTCGGCCAAGCACCCATAAAAATAATAGATTAAAAAGATTCTTATGGTCTTCTTCCTCCCACGATTGAGCTAGAGAGATCGTCGAGTGATTCTTTGCTCCAGCATATGGAACTCTGATAATTTGGTAAGAGAGATAATAGAGTGTCACAGAGAGAAAGCGAAAAGACCCATCTCTTCTCCGCTGTAGGTTTCTCCGCGGACTGCCCATTTTTTCTCCTTTATTACTCCCAAATCCTCTGCGCTTCCGAGGCCCCTATGCGTCTTCCTCTTCTCTCGAGCTGTCTTTTCATTTTTCTTTTTTTGGTTTTTGGTGTTCAGATTTGATCTTTGCCGAGTAGGAGGTTGATTTTCTCGATTTAGTTCGATTCTAAGGAATAGTGGATGAAGGAGGGAGTTTGGAAATCTGTAATAAGGATGATAGGTATGGGTTTCCAGTTGGGGGCTCTGTAACTGGTATATAGGTTTTCCTTGTTCAGACCGAAAGCTGTTGCTTGCGAGCGTGCGATATGCGGAGGAGCCGGCGCCCGGCAAGAAGGAGGCTTTCGGATTGGATCTGGTGGATTCTAGGTTTATTCATGGCTGGGGGTTTGCTTCTTTTTGTTCTTCATCATCAACACCAGGACAGCTCCGGGCTTCGGATGAAGGTAAACTCCTTTCCTTCTGGCATTTTTCATGGAATTGTTTTGAAGAGAATTTAAATTACTGCAAGCTGGATTTTAGATCTTATTGTAAATCCCAGTCATTTGATTTGATATTGTTTGATTGTTTTCCGGATTCTACTTTTGGTTGTCATCTTTCTGAGAGATTCATGTTTCATAAAAAGAGTGGTTTTATTTGAAAAAAAAAAATTCCTTGGATTTCATTGTAGGCCTTTGCTTGTATTGGAGATATATTTATACTTGGTATATAATGGATTCTTTCAGAGTTTGGACTTAATAGCGTTTTACAATTAGAAAACATCATGACACTGCTTGAATCTTTCTCATTCAAACAGGCAGATATGGCCGCAGTATTATGATTATTATAGTTGAATTGAACAGACTCCAACCAAAATCAATCCCACGCCATTTCAATCGGGTTTCTACTGAAGCTTGGAAGAATGATTTAGATAATTGGAGAGTGCATATCAAAAAGATGATTTTCTGAAAATTTTTTGTTCTTTCCTTAGGTTTTGGTTGATGATTTTTATGCTAAATATCAATCAATGATTCCACAACAAAAATACATTTTTGTAAATATATGAATGAGAACTCATAAAACAATTTAGTATTGCTATCTTATCCTAAATTGGCGTGCACAGCATGGAAACTAAGTAGGAACAAAAAATAGTGGAAATTTTTTACAAATGTATGAATGAAATTCAAAAAATAATGTAATGTCGTGTGTTAGTTTAGACTACACTTCATTACCATGTATTTACACTTTCATAAACTTTAGAACACCAATAACATCCATTTTATGAAATTTTATGAACAATGAATTGGTCTTGCTTTCTATGTTGAGGTGATTTTAGGGTGAGCTCCTTTCTTATTCTTCATTGTACCTATATTCTTAGTTCATATGCTGAAATATCTGTCCAATGATTCTCAAATTATGAATTGCTAAGAATAGAGGATTTCAAGCCTAATGTTTTGTTAATCTCTTCATTAAACATTAATATTTGCTTGAAATAACTTTTATTCGGTTGTACAAATTTTATTTATTGATACTTAAAATGTCATTGCTCATTTCAAAATGTTGATTTGTATGATTATTGTTAAGTAGTAAAATACTATGTATTACTTCTTATAATATTTAAGCATCATCAACTTAGCGTCCAATTTATTTGCACCTTTTGTTCATATACTTGTGCGCTTTGTAAGCTGGCAACTTTGATCACAATGTGACAAATCTAATAGGAAGAAGGCATACAAATTTCATCTCTATAGGATATTAATTGCTCTCTCTCTAGTCATAGAGTTGACATGATTAATGACTCTAGACCCAAATACACACTCAAATCATTTATTAAAGGAGCTATTTTATCCTCTTCTATCCTGATTTGTTTGACTAACTTATTCGTCAAACCATCACTAATTTAAAATGCCAAGCTTGATTGACATTACTAATCATATATTCTGGATCTGACATGAGACACCTGCTTTCAGTGCAGTTAGAAACTAGAATGAGACTGGATGGTATAATTCTTTTTAGGGCAAATTCTATTTGTATTGCATCTAAGAGGCATGAAATTTGATAAAAGAGAACTGCCTCTGTTTTGCAACACGCCTGTTTTGGTTATGGAATGAAAAATAAGATTTGATATCTTTTGATAATATATTCTAGTGTAGCTTTCTTAGACCTTTCATTTAGTACATTTACCTTGTTTTTGCAGTTTACACCTCATTCGATTAGCACAATTTTCTTGAAAATTGTTCGATAATTTACATGATCATTATCATCTTCATCAAGCTTTACAAAGCCTTGTTTGCTGTTTATTTTATTTGGAGGTTTGGTTAGTTTGCTTACTTCAGTCCTGTTGGACAATTTCTTTGTGTCTACTTTAGCCTAACTTTCTTTCTAACTTTTGCAATGTCTATCCAATTTTCTTGTAAATATTTATAATACATTTTATGTATATGCTCGATATATTTTTCTCTTACACAGCTACACTTCATTTAGAATGGACAATTTTTTTTTTCTAACTTTGCATAGTATCCATTTTAGGCCTCTTACTGCTTGATTGGATGTGTTTAATGCGTATGTTCTGGCAAAATAAATTGTTACAAATCAGATTAGTCCTGTTTGAGTGGTAAAATTTATGCTGCATTTCTCTAGAGATGCTTTGGATACCGGTTGTGAAGCATGACCTATTAAGGTTTAGGGTTCTTAGTGCAACTAAATAATACAATTGATAGTGTTTTCACATATCAGATTTAAATTTCATAATTTCAATGAACACCGGTTAACAAAAAAATACACGTCTTATTTTAATGTAAACCAGAGAATATAAGAAATTTGTGCCAAAAAATAATCCGATAATTGTCTAAAATAAAGAAAATCAACGCTAAATTTAAAGCCTCCAAAAAACACTCAACTTGTACATTAATTAGAAATCAAGTCGTGTCTTATTTGACTAAAATTAAATCACATTTGCAAAAATGAAGATAGAATTTTGAAGTTGGTAGTGCCCAAGATAAGAGATCATTAAACTCTAGAAATCTAGGTCTCATGCTAATACAAGGAGATGACTCTGTTCTTAAAATAAAAGTCACGCTTGCAATTGTTATGAAATGGAGCCTGAAGAAGCACCCATAAGCACACAATTGCAAGCAACAACACCAAGCAGCAATCATGTGTGGCATAACTACGCCAATCTAGAAGTTACTAGGCCGGCGTAACCACATTGGAATCGACGTAACTATGTTGGGCTGCTTCAGATCCTTCATTTCCTTCCCATGATTTTTTCCCGTTCTTTAGTTTATCCACGTAAATCCTAATCTTGTCTTAGATTATTTTGTTGTGCTTCTATTCAATTTATTTTATTTTGAATTTATTGAATTTGTGTGATCATATTCTGAGGTGTGGTTTTGATTATGAACTAATCAAAGCCCTAAGTGCTCATAGTTCATCTCAATAAGTGATATCAGAGTTGCGTATTTGATTCGAGTTGGGGCAATGACTGACGAAGTTAGGAACAAAATGTAGAAGTCAATGGATCAAATATCGAATTCTTGAGGATGCAAGTGGAGAGTTTATTGTATCAGAAAAAACTGTATCTATCTTTAGAAGAAATCACCAAGAATATGTTGTGCGAGATTTAGATATACCAGTTGATGTGATATATATATAAATCAAACAGGAGAACGATTGACGAAGTGAAAAATAGAACGAGAAAAATCACACCAGAAAAGNCGGTTTTGATTATGAACTAATCAAAGCCCTAAGTGCTCATAGTTCAACTCAATAAGTGATATCAGAGTTGGGTATTTGATTCGAGTTGGGGCAATGACTGACGAAGTTAGGAACAAAATGTAGAAGTCAATGGATCAAATATCGAATTCTTGAGGATGCAAGTGGAGAGTTTATTGTATCAGAAAAAACTGTATCTATCTTTAGAAGAAATCACCAAGAATATGTTGTTGTGCGAGATTTAGATATACCAGTTGATGTGGTATATATATAAATCAAACAGGAGAACGATTGCCGAAGTGAAAAATAGAACGAGAAAAATCACACCAGAAAAGAACAACACAGTGGAACACACAGATTTTCTTAGTTCGGCAAATTGTTTATGTCCACGGAGTTGCAGAAAATTTTACTACTTGAGGAATTTATAATAGTCGATCACCTTGACTTACAAGAGGAATCTCTCACTCTTCGTTANATATCAGAAAAAACTGTATCTATCTTTAGAAGAAATCACCAAGAATATGTTGTTGTGCGAGATTTAGATATACCAGTTGATGTGGTATATATATAAATCAAACAGGAGAACGATTGCCGAAGTGAAAAATAGAACGAGAAAAATCACACCAGAAAAGAACAACACAGTGGAACACACAGATTTTCTTAGTTCGGCAAATTGTTTATGTCCACGGAGTTGCAGAGAATTTTACTACTTGAGGAATTTATAATAGTCGATCACCTTGACTTACAAGAGGAATCTCTCACTCTTCGTTATTCTCTCTGTTCTTCTCTCTCTATACCGAGATATACCGAAAAAAACTCAGCACCGAGATACACCGAAGAAGACAAACTTACAAGAGAAATAAACTTAATTTATCTTCTGCCACAAGCCACTAAGAAGAAGCCTAGGGAGAACAATCTTCTTCTTCCTTCTATTTTCTTCTGCCGCAAGAAACTGCTCCTCCTTGCACTTCTCTTCCTCTACCCGAGGAAACATTCCTCTATCCCGAGGAAACCGAAGAAGAATTCAAAGCGTGACTACAAAACCCAATAAGAGTCNCCTTCTGCCGCAAGAAACTGCTCCTCCTTGCACTTCTCTTCCTCTACCTGAGGAAACATTCCTCTATCCCGAGGAAACCGAAGAAGAATTCAAAGCGTGACTACAAAACCCAATAAGAGTCATCCGAAGCTTTTATCACGAACAGGAAGGAGCGAAGAGATGCTTCACTTCACAAAAAAGGAAAGCGAGAGTGGTTATTTGTGAAGAGGTGTGACTCTCCAAAGCAAAGTAACCGCCCAAGCATAGTGGACCGAGCTCCACCGTTTCTAACAATTCTTTCACTTGGAGACTGGTACACAGATTGCAACATTTTCTTCCTCAAACTGATATCCTCCACTGACGGTGTCGCCTTTTTCTTCAACATGTATCATCCACCTCGAATCCTCCACCTCTGCAACTCAAATCCTCTATCTTCACTCTAGAAAACCAACTGAAGCTATGCACAACTTCAGTTTCTCAAGAGTAACACCCTTAGTTAACACATCTGCAGACTTCACATAACTTTGCACCTCCAAGCTATTTCCTGGGTCATTCTTGTCTCGTCTTACAACTCCTACTGCATGGGCAACATCTTGTCTCTGTTGAAAGCTTTTTTCAACTAGTTTAGCCTTGTACTTCTTATTGACATTACACTCAGTCTTCATCTGGTACACCCATTTGTTGTGCAATTTCTTCTTCTCTGGTGGAAATTTTGTCAGCTTTCATTTGCTTGAACTTTCATCTTGCAAGATTTCTACATAGTTCTGTGGTTCTTCAACATTTGTTTGTAAAAATAGTAATGGGTGTCCCAGACCCACTTTTCTCTTCACTTCCATCACTGCCATGTACTGTAGCCTCTGGTAGATTTCCCACCACATTCAAAGCCCCTGAATCTAATATCAATTCTTCAACAGAACTATGAACTGTCAACAATAATGCATCCTATGATTCTTTAGATATCATATTTGCGCTATTATTCTCCATCTTCTTAGGATTCTTGCAGTTCTTCTTTATGTGGTCAATCTTGCCACAATTCTAACAGGTTGTCTGCTTACTAAATTTTGATTTTGATCTCCCTATACTTGAGTTTCTGTCATGTCTTCTCCCTCTGAAATCAACATTCAGTGTCGAACTCGAACCTGAGACCTCGCCAGAATCTTTCCTGCGAGCTTCCTCAGCCAAAATCACGAATATCATCGTATTTTAGTTTAGATTTACCTGCAAGACTGCTAACTGTTATTNTTTATTGACATTACACTCAGTCTTCACCTGGTACACCCATTTGTTGTGCAATTTCTTCTTCTCTGGTGGAAATTTTGTCAGCTCCCATTTGCTTGAACTTTCATCTTGCAAGATTTCTACATAGTTCTGTGGTTCTTCAACATTTGTTTGTAAAACAATAGTAATGGGTGTCCCAGACCCACTTTTTTCTTCACTTCCATCACTGCCCTGTACTGTAGCCTCTGGTAAATTTCCCACCACATTCAAAGCCCCTGAATCTAATATCAATTCTTCAACAGAACTATGAACTGTCAACAATAATGCATCCTATGACTCCTTAGATATCATATTTGTGCTATCATTCTCCATCTTCTTAGGATTCTTGCAGTTATTTTTTATGTGGTCAACCTTGCCACAATTCTAACAGGTTGTCTGCTTACTAAACTTTGATTTTGATCTCCCTATACTTGAGTTTCTGTCATGTCATCTCCCTCTGAAATCAACATTCAGTGTCGAAATCGAACCTGAGACCTCGCCAGAATCTTTCCTGCGAACTTCCTCAGCCAAAATCACGAATATCATCGTATTTTAGTTTAGATTTACCTGCAAGACTGCTAACTGTTATTCTCATGACTTCCTAATTATCTGACAATGAAGCCAACAAGATCAATGTGCATATTTCATCATCAAAATCAATTTCCACAGACGACAATTGATACGTGATAGTATTGTAAACATTCAGGTGTTGAACAACAGAAACACATTTCGTCATCTTCAAATTAAATAACTTCTTCATTAAGTGCATCTTGTTATTCGCCAATAGTTTTTCATACATATCCGATAAGGCTGCTATGAGATCTACAGTCATCCTCTCCTTGACGAAGTTGTATGCAACGGACCTCGATAGAGTTAATCAAATAACCATCAGAACTTGTCGATCCAACAAATTCCATTCAGCTTCATCCATCATTTCAGGTCTTTTCCCCAAAAATTTTTTCTCATAAAGATAATTCTCTATCTGCATTATCCAATAACCAAAATTTGTGTCATCAAACTTCTCGATCCCTGAAACATTTATTTAATCTGCGGTCATCATTCTTCCTCAGATCCGAAACCACGCTCTGATACCACTTGTTGTTGTTGCGAGATCTAGTATACCAGTTGATGTGGTATATATATAAATCAAACAGGAGAAAGATCGACGAAGTGAAAAATAGAATGAGAAAAATCACATCAGAAAAGAACAACATAGCAGAACACACAGATTTACGTGGTTCGGCAAATTGCCTATGTCCACGGAGTTGCAGAGGATTTTACTACTTGAGGAATTTACACATGTCGATCACCTCGACTTACAAGAGGAATCTCTTACTCTTCGTTACTCTCTCTCTTCTTCTCTCTCTGTTCTTCTCTCTTTACACCGAGATACACC
>JXCR01042664.1:0-57687 GCA_002079205.1 Phalaenopsis hybrid cultivar
CCGGAGAGAGGCCGCTTAACTGTTCGCAACTACCGGTGGAAGTAGGAGTTGGCACGCTAGCAGTAGCTACTGGGTTTGGGGTGTTGGTTTTGCTAACCTAACCCTCAACAAACAAGAGGCTTCTCTCTCTCTCTCTCTCTCGCTCTTTCTATCGCTCTTTCGCTCTCTGTTTCGCACGAAGAGCTTTAATTCTGGTCTGGAGGTGCGCCAACCATTGACTGCGGCATTGGCAAAATAAGCTGTAATTGAAATGCTACAGCAGCAGCGCAGATGGAGGATGCACCTCCGCAGTTAGGTGATCTTCAGCTGCTAACGTTGATTTAAAGTTTTAATTAAATCTGCTTGATATCTTCCTCAAAAGTAGGCATCAATCGAGATCATCTTAAATAATTCAACAAGGCATTGTTGAAAGGCTTATCTTTTGGGTTTGGTTCAATGTGAAGTAGGTGTTTCATTCCTTTGTTAAATAAGCGAGGCTATATTTAATAGTTATTTTGAGATCAATTTTTTTTTCCTTAAAAGCTATTCACAAGAACTCCACAAGTAGAGCCTTGTTAAACAATGTTTGGTTGGTTGTCTGTTTTAAAAATCGGCTTATTTTTAATAGGCCTGCCAAAAAATCACTTGANTTATATTTAATAGTTATTTTGAGCTCAATTTTTTTTTCCTTAAAAGCTATTCACAAGTAGAGCCTCGTCAAACAATGTTTGGTTGGTTGTCTGTTTTAAAAATCGGCTTATTTTTAATAGGCCTGCCAAAAAATCACTTGACCTAAACTGATCAACTGAAAAAAAACTAAATTTAGGATGATCCAACTAACTTTCACGTCGGTTCAGCTCTAAAATCCTCACTCATTTAATAAAATTTGGGTCAAATTAGATTGATTTAAAAACTGAAATTTAACCTGAACTTAACCAAAAAAAAATCTGAACATGATAAGTTTAATTAGAACTGGACCAAAATGAATATTATGTCTTGTATTTATAAATTACTTTGTTCAAATTAGGGTCAGCTGAGTTCAAGTTGATTCGAGCTTAATTCGGGCTTTCTAAACCGTCCCTTTTATTAAATAGATCAAATTCAAGTTATGTAAATTTGGGTGGGGTTCGAGCCACATAGGTTTGACTTGTATTAATATTATGTCTTGTATTAATAAATTACTTTGTCCAGATTAGGGTCAGTTGAATTGAAGATGATTTGAGTTTAATTCGCGCTTTCTAACCCGTTATTTTTATTAAATAGATCAAATTAAAGNTCTTGTATTAATATTATGTCTTGTATTAATAAATTACTTTGTTCAGATTAGGGTCAGCTGAATTGAAGATGATTTGAGTTTAATTCGCGCTTTCTAACCCGTTATTTTTATTAAATAGATCAAATTAAAGTTATGTAAATTTGGGTGGGGTTCGAGCCACATAGGTTTGGCTGAAGTTGTAGGTCATGTAAGTTCACTTTTATCGCAAAGCTGATTCACTAAGCCAAAGTAATAAAATAATGTTTGGCTCAAATTTGGGTGTCAAATAAGATCACAATATTCAAAAATAATTTTAAGCACTGATCGATTTTGACCAAATAAAAGTTTAAGAGTAAATAGCAAGCTTGTTCAAGTCTGGCTTATTTATGCGACGAGAATAACTTCAGAATCAGTTTGTCTGCACAGCTTGTAAAGCACTCTAGTTGTTTTTTTGCATGCGGACAAAAACATTTAATGCTTTCTCGTAACTTAAAAAGAATCTAAAAAGTCTGCTAAATGACAAGTTACTTGCCGAACCAATTCAGCCTTGTGATTTATCCTATTTAGAATATATCTGAGATGAGGTCGGTTGTACTCTTTCAAAAGATAACCCAANTTAGGTCATGTAAGTTCACTTTTATCGCAAAGCTGATTCACTAAGCCAAAGTAATACAATAATGTTTGGCTCAAATTTGGGTGTTAAATAAAATCACAATATTCAAAAATAATTTTAAGCTCTGATCGATTTTGACCAAATAAAAGTTTAAGACAGTAAATAGCAAGCTTGTTCAAGTCTGGCTTATTTATACTACGAGAATAACTTCAGAATCAGTTTGTCTGCACAGCTTGTAAAGCACTCTAGTTGCTTTTTTGCATGCGGACAAAAACATTTAATGCTTTCTCCTAACTTAAAAAGAATCTAAAAAGTCTGCTAAATGACAAGTTACTTGCCGAACCAATTGAGCCTTGTGATTTATCCTATTTAGAATATATCTGAGATGAGGTCGGTTGTACTCTTTCAAAAGATAACCCAAGTTTGTTGGGAGTATAGGCCAAACACCAATTAATACAATAAACTCTTTAGCTAGCTTTACAATTACGTTAGACAGGTAAGGGGATAGCCATCTTGGTATGTAGTATAATGGTGGTGGTATAGCATATAGTGTAGGGGAAGTTAATTTAACCAATCGGAGAATGAAGCCATGGGATTTTTTAATATAATGTCACAATAGTAAAATTAATAAAAAAAAGTTATTTCGATGTGAGTGCTATGTGTGTTGTGTGTCTATATATATATATATATATAACACTAATCCAAACACTGCTTTCTGACCTGGAGGTTTAAATATATAGAATGACGGTAGTCATGACTTAATTGCGAGTCAAGTGAACCTCCCAAGAGATTTCAGTTCTTCTTCCATACGCATGAGGGCTGCTGATCGATCTCTCTCATAAATGTGAGAAATTAGAAATAGAATATACAATTAAATATTTTTTAGTATTTCGTTGTTGTAGCTTCCTCCAACGGATTATAAATATAATTAATCAACATTAAAGCGTGCTTACACATGTCCGTCATAGTCAACAACGATTTTGTGGCTAATGTTCGATGGAGGAGACGAGAAGTCCTAAATAAAAGCACAAAAAAGAACAATAATTGAATCCATTCTAGGCGAGGTCAAAGATAATAACAACCTTCCTCCACTCAGTACTAGGGAAGTCTCCACTACCACCTGATTTGATTTTACTATTTTTCCTTCCAACTGTACAACTAAAGGAATAATGGATTTTCTCGATGTCCAAATTTCGTTAGTTCTTGTGAGAAAAACCCTCCCTTTCAATGTTTCTAATTGTTTATCAACGATGTTAAACTCATAGGTAAAACACTTGTCAGTAATTTTAAAAGCGATTGATATTCCGACAGCATAAAATTGTCGACGCATAACCGACTATTTAATATCATAAAATTTTATGAGTAATTTCAAATTATCAGTTTTTGTTAGTTCACAGAACTAGCAGTTAATCCATCGGTAAAAGTGACAGCTTATTGACATGTCTAAAAATATGTTATTTATATATACATATTTAATACCTATTTTTAGAACTATTAAAAGCTTTAATGGAAGGTTTTTTTATGCTTTTGTTGTAGGTACAATAAGTTGGGGCAATTGGAGCTATAAGAAGCAAAAAAAAAAGGTTATTTTGAGTCAGAAAAAGGCCCATTGTAAAAGTTGACTTGCGCCTACGTGTCAGTATACAGAAAGAGTGACACTTAGGCGCCAGAAACGGTTGCTCCCCCAAAGTCATTGAATTCGGATGAGTTTTGAAAAAGTTGTCATAGGTGACTCTTGGAAATTCGGCCTTATGTTATATAATAGTGATTTTATTACAGAAAAGGAGCGACACAAAAGAGGAGAAGAGGAGAGTAAGTGAAGAAGAGTGAAAGAGAAGATTGTCTCTTAGGGTTGTACGAGTAGAGGGGAAGTCAAAGATTTTTTCTTCATTACATTTGACCAAAGAAAAATATGTTGAGATTTTCATACCTAGTTTATACTAATATTGATGATATTGCACTTAAAGAAGGTTATTTTTGATGTTTTGTTGCAGGTATCTTGAATTATGGTCATTGGAGCAAAAAGATACAAAAAAGAGTGAATTTGGAGAAAAAAAGGATCGAAATATGAAGATTTAAACTCGGGCACCAACGACGAACCCAACGGCGCCGACGACTGCTTTTTCCCGAAAGTCCAGAATCAAATATTCTAGAAGCCCGCTGACGGCGAGAACGGCGGTTCTCTTAACAGGTGCATTGCGTGGACGATTTTTGAAGGTACGCTTAGGCAACTCTTGAAAAACTCTTCTACAACTTTAAGAGAAACATTTAGGCCGAAAAAAGAGGAGCCTCGTGGTGGTGTCCGTTGAGTTTTTGTTGTTTGTAGAGTGTAGAGAGTTTAATTTAGGGTTAGTATTGTGAGGAATTCTTCGAGAGATTGTAAGAGTGGAGGGAAAGTGAGAGATTTCTTCCTCCTCCACTTCGAAGAAGAATTCTGTGTGCTGTAAAGAAAGAAAGAGATTCAGAGGAACTTCGAGGAGCAATATTATGAGGAATTCTTCGAGAAATTGTAAGAGTGGAGGGAAAGTGAGAGATTTCTTCCTCCTTGCTCGTTTCGAAGGGAATTGCTTGTGTTGTAAAGAAAGGAAGAGATTCAGAGGAACTTCAAGGAGTGTTCTTGGGGAGAAATTAGAATTTTGTGTGTTGTAAAGAAAGAAAGAGATTCAGAGGAACTTCGAGGAGTTTGCTTGTGGAGGAATAAATTCTGTGTGCTGTAAAGAAAGGAAGAGATTCAGAGGAACTTCGAGGAGAGTTCTTGGGGAGAAAGAGATTGTAAGAGTGGAGGGAAAGTGAGAGATTTCTTCCTCCTTGCTGCTTTGAAGAGGAATCGTGTGCTGTAAAGAAAGGAAAAGATTCAGAGGAACTTCAAGGAGTGTTCTTAAGGGAATTGCTTGTGTTGTAAAGAAAGGAAGAGATTCAGAGGAACTTCAAGGAGTGTTCTTGGGGAGAAATTAGAATTTTGTGTGTTGTAAAGAAAGAAAGAGATTCAGAGGAACTTCGAGGAGTTTGCTTGTGGAGGAATAAATTCTGTGTGCTGTAAAGAAAGGAAGAGATTCAGAGGAACTTCGAGGAGAGTTCTTGGGGAGAAAGAGATTGTAAGAGTGGAGGGAAAGTGAGAGATTTCTTCCTCCTTGCTGCTTTGAAGAGGAATTGTGTGCTGTAAAGAAAGAAAGAGATTCAGAGGAACTTCGACGAGTTTGCTTGTGGAGGAATTAGAGATAAGTGGTATTTACTTATTGAAGTTTGTATGACTTTATTTTTTATATATAAGTTTTAAGTTTTTTCGTATCTTCTCCATGAGTTCTGAGTAGTTTTCTCTGTCATTCTCCTTGTCTTCAGATTTTGTGAAATAGTGATTTGAATTGGTTGAGCCATGAGAATGTTAAAGAAGTTGTGATGATCTTTTCACTTCAATCTTAATTTACTTTCAATCTGACCAATTGATTTGTTAAAATATGTTGAGTTTTATAACTAAAGTGAAGACTACATCCAAGATTTAGGGAGGTCAAAGTCCTTCAAAGTTGGGTGCAAATAAATAAGGAAATAAAATTATCGAATGTAGAATTGGAGATTTTAGAGTGACAAACTAAAATCCTCAATTTAGTCCTATCGTTTGGATGCTGAAATGTAGATGTTAGCCCTCAGGAGAGAGGAACGTGGGAGCTCCGAAGTGAGAGTCGGTACCCTCCCAGCCTAGCCACAGATTCAGTAACCAAGCTATTGACCTCACTTTTCGTTGAGGTCTAGAAACTTCTTTAGTAGCCTAGGTCTAGCCATAGGACTTTCCTATTGNCAAGCAAAAAATAAAAAATGTTATTTTGAGTCAGAAAAAGACCCATTGTAAAAGTTGACTTGCGCCTACGTATCAGTATACAGAAAGAGTGACACTTAGGCGCCAGAAACGGTTTCTCCCCTAAATTCATTGAATTTGGATGAGTTTTGAAAAGTTGCCAGAGGTGACTCTTGGAAATTCGGCCCTATGTTATATAATAGTGATTTTATTACAGAAAAGGAGCGACACAAAAGAGGAGAAGAGGAGAGTAAGTGAAGAAGAGTGAAAGAGAAGATTGTCTCTTAGGGTTGTACGAGTAGAGGGGAAGTCAAATATTTTTTCTTCATTACATTTAACCAAAGAAAAATATGTTGAGATTTTCATACATATTTTATACTAATATTGATGATATTGCACTTTAAAGAAGGGTATTTTTGATGTTTTGTTGCATATGTTGAATTATGGTCATTGGAGCAAAAAGATACAAAAAGGAGTGAATTTAGAGAAAAAAAGGACCAAAATATGAAGATTTGAACTCGGGCACCAACAACGAACCCAACGGCGCCGACGGCTGGTTTTTCCCGAAAGTCCAGAATCAAATATTCTAGAAGCCCGTCGACGGCGCCATCGAGGCCGCCGATAGTGAGAACGGCGGNTAGTAAGTGCCCTGATCATTCGTTACCAGATTGGTTGATAATTCAAACTTTTTATAATGGATTAGTGGGATCGATTAGATCAATTATAGATGTTGCGGCTGGTGGTTCTTTAATGTCAAAACCTTTTGATGAGGCTTATTCGTTAATAGAAGAGATGGCTACCAATAATTTTCAGTGGCCCTCTAAAAGGGTAAATCCTAAAAGAGTAGCTAGTATCCATGATGTTGATGCAATATCTACGTTAGCTTCGTAGATTGCTGTAAAATTAAAGAAATTAGATCATTATGAAATGAATTATTCTCCAACACCTACTATGATGGAAGAGAATTCATCTGGGCAATTTTTGGATGTTCAACCTTCGTATGAGACTTTAAATGCAATTAACAATAGACCCAACAATCCTTATTCAAACTATTATAACTACGGTTGGAAGAATCATCCTAATTTTAATTGGAATAACAATTCTTCTACAAATCAACAATGGGCGAACAACCCAGTGAACCCTCCAACCAAGGAAATATTAATTATACCTTCTTATATAATACTCAAATTAAGGAGAAGAAGTTATCTATGGAAGGACAAACAACCCAGTGAACCCATTAGGAAATTCATCCAACCAAGGAAATGTTAACTATAGATCTTTTTTTCCTTCAGGATTTAACAGTAACACTCAAATTAAGGAAAAGAGGTTATCTAAGGAAGAGCTAGTGAACCCATTAGAAAATTCATCCAACCAAGGAAATGTTAACTATAGACCTTCTTATCCTCGAACAACCCAATGAACCCATTAGGAAATTCATCCAACCAGGGAAATGTTAACTATAGACCTTCTTATCCTCCAGAATTTACACACTCAATTAAAGGAAAAGAGGTTGTCTATGGAAGAGATTATACTAAAAATTCAAGGAAACCAGTTACAAAATCAAGAAACTGCTATCAAGAATATTGAAAACCAATTAGGGCATATCGCTACTGTGCTTAGTAACCGAACATTAGGAACTTTTCCTAGTACTGTGAAACCAAATCCTAAAGATCAAGGAAAACAACAGATAAAAGCAATACAATTACGTAGTGGAAAATAATTGGAAACAAGCGTGCAGAAAGAAACAGAAACTGAAAAAGACAAAGTGGATACAAATAAAGAAAAGGATCATGAATACCCAGATTTAGAATATCCACTTACACCAATGAAAATTACTGTGGAGAAACCTCCACCACCATTTCCTTAAAGATTGAAGCAACACAAAAAGGATAAACAATTCTCCAAGTTCTTAGAAATCCTTAAGAAATTAACGGTAAATATTCCCTTTGTAGAAGCTTTAGAGCAAATGCCCAATTATGTAATATTCTGAACAAGAAAAGGAAGTTCACGGATAATGAAACTATTGCACTTAGTAAAGAGTGTAGCCAAGTTTATAGAAATTCTTAAGAAATTAACAGTAAATATTCCTTTCGTAGAGGCTTTAGAGCAAATGCCCAATTATGTGAAGTTTATGAAAGATGTAAACATTCCCTTCGTAGAAGCTTTAGAGTAGATGCCCAATTATGTGAAATTTATGAAAGATATACTGAACAAGAAAAGGAAGTTCACGGATAACAAAACTGTTGCACTTAGCGAAGAGTGCAGTGCAATTTGAACAAGAAAAGGAAGTTCATTGATAATGAGGCTGTTGCACTTAGCGAAGAGTGTAGTGCAATTGAACAAAAAAAGAAAGTTCATTGATAATGAGACTGTTACACTTAGCGAAGAGTGTAGTGCAATTATTCAGAAAAAAACTTCCTGAAAAATTAAAAGATTCAGGTAATTTCACTATGCCGTGTGCTATCAGTAAAAAAATTTATTGAAGAGCTTTATGTGATTTAGGAGACAACATTAACCTTATGCCTCTATCAATTTTCAAAAGATTAGGATTAGGAGAAGTTTTACCAACTTTTGTAACACTTCAGTTAGTAGATCATTCAGTTACTTATCCTAATAGAGTTATAGAAGATGTGTTAGTAAAAGTTGATAAATTTATCTTTCCTGTGGATTTCATTATTTTAGATATGGAGGAAGATAAAGAAATACCTATAATTTTAGGGAGACATTTTTTAGCTACTAGAAAAGCTATGATAGATGTTCAAAAGGGAGAATTAACTATTAGAGTTAACGATCAAGAAATGACTTTTAACATTGCAAAATCTATGAAATACCCTATTGTTGAAAGAGAAAATGAATGTTTTTGCATGGAAATTAGTGAACATCTATTGCACAAGCATTTTAAAGAATATTTTGAAGAGAAAGAAAATTTTGAAGACAAAGATGAAGTTATTTCGGACAAAATAGAAAATGAAGAATTAAATTATGTTCAGGAAAGATTTGAGATGCTGGATATTACAAGAAATGCTGATAAGAATCTAGTTTCGTCAAGTATAAAACCACCTGAACTTGAGTTGAAAGTATTGCCTAGCCACTTGAAGTATGTGTCGTCAATTATAAAATCACCTGAACTTGAGTTGAAAGTATTGCCTAGCCACTTGAAGTATGTGATCGATTATAAAACCACCTGAACTTGAGATGAATGTATTGCCTAACCACTTGAAGTATGTATTTTTAGGAGACTCATCTACATTACCTGTTATTATGAATTATAAAACAACCTGAACTTGAGTTGAAAACATTACCTAACCACTTGAAGTATGTGTTTTGAAATATTGCCTAACCACTTGAAGTATGTGTTTCTGAAAAACTCATTTATATTACCTGTTATTATATCTTCAGTGTTCAATCATTTGCAAGAGCAAAGACTTTTGGATACATTAAAAAGATATAAGAAAGCTTTTGGTTGGACCAGAACTGTAAGAGCAAAGACTGTTAGACACATTAAAAAGATATAAGAAAGCTTTTGGTTGGACCTTATCAGCAAGAGCAAAGACTGTTAGATACATTAAAAAGATATAAGAAAGCTTTTGGTTGGACCTTAGTAATTGCAAGAGCAAAGACTGTTAGATACATTGAAAAGATATAAGAAAGCTTTTGGTTGAACCTTAGCTGATATTCAAATGCTGTTAGATACATTGAAAAGATATAAGAAAGCTTTTGGTTGGACCTTAGCTGATATTAAGGAATTAGTCCTTCGATCTGTATGCATAAAATTATATTGGATGAACAATATAAACCAAGAGTTGATCCCAAAGGAGATTAAACTCAATGATGAAAGAAGTAGTCAAGAATGAAATTTTGAAATGGTTGGACACTGAAATTATATATCCGATGATGAAAGAATTAGTTAAGAAGGAAATTTTGAAATGGTTAGACACTGGAATTATATATCCTATTTCAGATAATGGGTAAAAAAGGAAATTTTGAAATGGTTAGACACTAGAATTATATATCCTATTTCAGATAGTGCACAGAGGAAATTTTGAAATGGTTAGACACTGGAATTATATATCCTATTTCAGATAGTGCGTGGGTGTATAAACCAAGAGTTGATCCACAAATGAGATTAAATCCAATGATGAAAGAAGTAGTTAAGAAGGAAATTTTGAAATGGTTGGACACTAGAATTATATATCCTATTTCAGACAGTGCTTGGGTAAGATAAATTTTGAAATGGTTAGACACTGGAATTATATATCCTATTTCAGATAGTGCATGAGTAAGTTTATTCATTGTGTTCCTAAGAAAGGAGTGACTGTTGAAACAAAATAAAATAATCAATTAATACCTATCAGACAAGCTCCTAAAAAAGGAAGAGTGACTGTTGAAACAAAAGAAAATAATGAATTAATACCTATCAGACTCGTAAAAAGGAGTGACTGTTGAAACAAAAGAAAATAATGAATTAATACATATCCAAAAAGTTACTGGGTAAAAGGAGGAGTGACTGAAAGCAAAAGAGAATAAAGAATTAATACCTATCAGACAAGTTACTGGTTGGTGTATTTGCATTGATTATAGAAAATTAAACACTGCCACTAGGAAAGATCACTTCCCTTTACCCTTTTTAGCAAATAGTAGATAGATTGCTGGGCACAAATATTTTTATTTTTTAGATGGATATACCGGCTACCATCAAATTCTTATTGCTCCTGAGGATCAAGAAAAGTCAACATTTACTAGTCCTTTTGAAACTTTTACTTTTTGAAGAATGTCTTTCGGATTATGTAATGCACCTGCAACATTCCAGAGATGTATGATGTTTATATTTAGTAAGTTAATTGATGATGGATTAGAAGTGTTTATGGATGATTTCTCTGTATTTTGAACATCATTTGGCGCATGCTTAAATTATCTTGAAAATGTCTTATATAAGTTTATGGTTTTATTTATGATCATGCAAGGTACAAATCAGAGCGGCGCTCAGTCTCACTTTGACACTCTGACGGAAGAATATTAATATCAGTAACAACTACCAGGTTAAATATGAAGTTTTAATTACTGGGTTTTGTTTTGCTTATGAAATATAACTCACAATAAGTGTTGAATCAAGAAAAGCGGTAGTTCGAGGTTATATACGACATGATGGTTAAGTATCTGAGCAATGCCAATATGAAGAGTGGGAATTTTACATGCTTCAAAATAAGGCACATCACCCAGACCCTGCAAAAATTTAAGTTATATCTAAATTAACACCTCCTACTAATGTAAGAGGGGCTAGAAGTTTTCTTGGACATGTTGATTTTTACAGGCGTTATATTAAAGATTTTTCAAAAATTACTAAACCTCTATGCCAACTTTTAGAAAAGGACAAGAAATTTAAATTTGCTGAAAGCTGTTTAAATGCCTTTGAAATAACGGTATTGATAATCAAATTGATGATCATTTATTAAGGCAAGAACATGAAAATTATGGTGATAATGATATTGGCATAAATGAAAATTTTCTTGATGAACAAATATACTTTGTATCTGAGTGGTGTGCTCCGTGGTATGATGATATAGTTAACTACCTTGTTAGTAATATTTTGCCCTACGGATTATACAACCACTGACCCGATACACAATTACACAATAATTTAGCTTCCAAAATATGAGCAAAAACTTGATCCAATTAATATTTAGCGGCTAGTGTGCAAAATTAAAATGTTATAAAATATAAAAAATAATTCACAACCTAGGGGTTCTACGCAAGTGTATGTATCGTTTCAAGTAATACATAGTTTTCTTTAATAATCTCAGTATCAATCCCATAGATAATAGAGGTAAGAAATCCCTTAGGCTAATTCTAGTCTACTACTATTAGGTCTTAGTTTAAAATTTTTATTTGTGATTTTTATCTACTCATAAATGAAAATATTAAATCTAAGATCTAACAACTACTCCAAAAAAAATAATAAATCTAAAGATAACCCTATATGGATGAATTGGTTTGGAGAATTTTGAGATGTTAAAAAACTATTATTTATGTAGTGAATTGGATAATGTTTAGAAATGAGATACTTAGAATTCAATATTGTCAATGACAATAGGAGCAAAATTGATAAGAATCCAGTTTTTCACCCTATAAACAACCAATTTACACCCATTCCAAATAGGAGCAATTTTATTTTTTATCCTCTTAACAGGCGACAAAAAATATTGGCTAATCCAAATTTTGTTCCCTAAATTTATGGTTTGACTGAGAAGATACTGGCTCTCACTTTAGTGTTCCCATGTTTTCCTCACCTGAGTGCTAACAGCTCACTTTAGTTTTCAAATATGTGGACCAAATTGGTGATTTTATTTTGCACCCTAAAATCATCAATTTTGTGTCTGTCAAAGTTCATTTCCTTATTTATTTTTACTCAACCCCATGGACTATATTCTCATCCATAAAATCAAATTTGTATCCACATTGTTGATAGTTACACCGCTCTCTTGGATCTTAATGCAATTACAACGAATTTCAACATTACAACTGACCTAAATTGTAATGTAAATGAAGTTCAAGTAAAAACCATCACATTTATAATCAAAACCTAATCTAACATGCATCCCAAAATCCTAAAAATGAATTCAACTCATTGCAAAAGACAAGTAAAATGAAAAGAACGACATAATCTGCTCATTCCACTATTTCCTAACAGGAAGAAAGAGTAAGAAAATTACTCACAAAGCACGAAGAAAACACAATGAAAAACTTCATTACATCAAAGAAAATCTACTTTATAAGTGTTTACAAAATCATAAGATAATGAAGAACACAATACTTAGCTTTTTTCCCTTGAAAAGAATAAGATCTCTCCCACAAATTCTTCCGCTAATACATGCAATACTAGTACAATTCCTTACAGATTCTCTCAAAATATTGACTCCAATTTTTTCAGAAAAAGTAAAAAATCTACATTTCTACTGCTATTCTAAGATCTCCAAGCATTCCACTTGATGCTCCCACCAAAAATCTTTCTAAAAATTCCTCTCTAGACTCCTCATGAGATATGCCAAGCCTCTCTTTTAAACAGACACAAAACACCTCATTTTTCAAAGAGACGCATCTCTTCACTCCAAGAGACACACATTTTCACTCCAAGAGACACACTATTTTATCCAAAAGCCTTTCCAAGTGTCTAGATTCATTGAACTCCATGGGGAGTACAAGTTGTTTACAATCTTCCAGAACATTCCAAAATAGCCCGAAATCATCAAAAGTCTACCCCTTAATCATTTCTGATGCCTTGGCGCCATTTTCAAATGTCCAGATAGCTCCATCAGTTTGCCCCATTTCCCTTCGTTTTAGCTTTGTTTCGCTCCAAATTGATATACCTACAAAATAAGAATGAAAATAACCTTTTTTAAAGTGTAATCTCCTTCAAAAATATGTGATAAATGTAAAATGCATTAAGCATAGGAAGACATATCAAAATGTGTCAGGTCAAAATTTTATTTCTTGCTCGTTTTAGCTTCAAATTGCACCGCTTTTGCTTTTTTTTCTCCAAAAGTTCATCTCTTATACTTGGAACCAAAAACATGCAAAATACCTTCTTTTAAAGTATAATATCATTAAAAATGTGTATAAAATATATATGAAAACTTAGTCATTTTTTAGTCATGTCAAAATCCTCAAAACTTAAAAGTTATTTTTTCCTCAAGTAACGCTATAACTTTAAAAATAAAATTGTTAACTGATGGTGGTGGGTTTCTTTTAGATTACCTAAAATTTTATTTTAGAAATTTTATAGTCTAACTTCTAGTAAAGTGGATGATATCTATGATATCAAAACCTTTTGTATTAAATTTAGGAATACTGATTTTCTATTTAATTCAGACTTAATTGAATTTTTTCCAAACATGGGATTTTAGAAAAATATTAATTTCAATTTTTTTGAATTTTATATTTAAAAGAATCTTTACCAATGCCTTTTGACATTAGGCATAGGATTGATCTTAAGTTTTCTTCCTTAGAAAGATTCAAGTAAAATTAATTTTTGTTAGGTCTTATTCCTCAAGTTTCTCCTCCCTATATACTTGACTTTTTTCGCTTTCTTTTTCCTTTTCTTTTTCTCTTTTTTTTTTTCTTTTTCATTTCTTTCTTCTTCTTATTTTTCTTTCAGGTTCTTTTAATCCTTATTTTATTTTAGGCGATGATTACTATATCTCGATAGGTCTTTAGTGATTTTGAATTTGACAATCTCTTTTCTAAAGTCAAAACTTTTTTTCTTTCCTTAACTTAAAATATAGTATTATGCTTTGAAAAAAAAATTTCATATAATATAAATTCCTTAAAAATTATAATTCTAAAAATCATTATTTTTTAAAAATTCACTTTTTTCTATTATAAATAGTAAAATCATTTTCCAAATATTTTCTACTAAATATCTTAACTTCAGTTTCATCCCTAATACACCAAAAATATATGCATTTTTAGATTTATATTTTATACTTATTTTTGGTGATATTGCGCTTTAAATGAAGGTAATTTTTATGTTTTGCTGCGGGTTGATGATTTTTAGAACTTGAAGCAAAAAGAAAGCAAAAATGATGGAATTTGGAGCCTAAATGGCATTTTGGAGAGCAAATTCAACGTCGATGGTGCCAACAAGGACGCCGACGGTGCCGACATGAAACAAGAGTCCAGAACAGTAGGGGTGCTGACGGCGCCAGACTCGGCGCTGGTGACGCCATTTGACAGAGAGTACAGAATTAAATTCGGACCACAGGCGCTTACGGCGTCAAGGTTGGTGCTGGATGAAATTCTAGAAGATTCAATGAATTTGGACACATTTTGAAGAGTTGTTCGAGGTACCACTTAGAGAACCGACATTATGTTTTATTTAGAGCAACAATTGCTCAGAAAAAGTGGTAGTTAAAGGTGGCTAGAGTGTAATTGAGTTTACTTGACTGTTCTATTGTTTACTGTGGTGAATTTATGTGTGATTTTCTCCTAAGAGTTATTAAGACAGGGAGAGAAGTGAGAGATTTCTTCTTCCATACATCTTTAAAGAGAAAATCAAGAGTCTTGTAAAGAGAGAAAAAGTCTAAGAGAGGCTAAAAAGGATTTTCTTTGAGAAAAAGTTATAGACAAGTGGTGTTTGTTTATTATTATTGTGTAAACTTTCTTTTATTTTTGAAATTTGTATTTTGTTGTATCTTTCTCACGAGGTCTAAGTAGTTTTCTTTGTCTTTCTCCCTACTCTGAGATATGGTGAAATGAAGAGATAAATTGGATGTGCCAATTTTAAAATATAAAATAAATTGTGAGGATTTTTCCACTCTGTTCTTACTTTACTTTTTGATTTGGTTAATTGAAATGTTAAAATCTGTTGTGAAACATATGATCCAGTAAATGGAGTATGAGTTCTATAAAAAAGTGAGAATCACATTCAAGTCTATGAAGGAGTGTTTTGTTCATAGAATTAGGTGCAAATAAATAGGGAAATATATATTTTTTGGGGAAGAATTAGAGATTTTGGGGCGACAGACTAAAATTCCTAATTTGTTCTTTGTGTTTAAGAACTAAAGTGAGAGTTAGCTTTCTATGGAAGAAAAGTGGGAGCTCTGGAGTGAGAGGCAGTATCCTTCCAGCCTAACCACAGATTTAGAGGCTAAACCTAAGATTAGTCAATTATTCTCTATATCACTTGACTAAGGATAGAGAATTAAAATTGCTCATATTTGGCAAAATACAAATTCATACCATTTATCCCTCTTATTTAATCAAAAACTCATTATATTGGGAAAGATGTTTTCTCATATTTGATAACTTCATCACAGAAACATAGTTTAGTAGTTATAGTTTAACTTTACTCTGCAGTCTTGTTAGTAGTTGATAATTTAGTTCTAATAGCACCTTAAACATTTGAAATTATTATAGTAGACTTTCTTTATTATTGTGAAATTCTTAATCTAAATTTTTATCTAGAATTTAAACCTTCCCCGTGGGATCGATGTTTGGAGCTTAAATAGAAAGTTCTATATTACTTGATAGTGATACATATACTTGTGTAGAATCCCAAAATAAATTGCTTCAATTTATTATTAATAAATAACGAACTAAGTTTTTGGCATCGCTGCAAAGCGGAGTCATCTTCATAAATTTTACACAACTATAAATTTTGGGATAAAGTTTTTGGTGCCGTTGTCGGGGAAGGTAATGGTAAATTAAATAAATTTGGTAAATTAGAAAATTTATTGATAAATATATAAAAATAAAATAATTAAAAATCATTAAAAAATCATTTAAGAGTATTTTTAAAAAAATTTTCTTTCCTAGTTATATTTGTTTATGCAGAGTATTAGATCTAAAAGTTTAGTACCTTACAATTCAGAATTAGATTGTACTATTAGAAAAGTTTGAAAACAACAAAAGGAAATTAGAAATTAAACGAAATGACAAATAGCTTAGATAATCAAATAAATGAAAATCGACAAAGACCTTTAAGAGATTATGCTAATCCTACAAGAGATGAACTTCACTTGACTAATCAAAATCCTAATGTTGTTGCTAATTCATTTGAGCTTAAATCTGTTATTATCCAAATGGTACAAAATAATCAGTTTAGAGGAACACCTACTGAAGATCCTAACTTACATCTTGCTAGTTTTCTTTAAAAATGTGTTACTTTTAAATAAGATGGAGTTTCTAATGATGTTGTCAGGCTCAAACATTTTCTTTTTTCATTAAGGGATAAAGCTAAAGCTTAGTTAAATTCATTAGCACTGGATCTATCAGAACTTGGGGAGAACCATCACAAAAATTTTTGGCTAAATATTTTCTACCCTAAAAAACTGTTAAGCTTAGAAATGATATTACATCTTTTTGTCAGTTCGAAGGGGGATTGATATATGAAGCCTGGGAATGATTTAAGGATCCCCTTAGGAGATGTCCACACCGTGCTTTACCAGATTGGTTAATAATTCAAACTTTTTACAATGGATTAGTAGGATCACTTAGATCTATTGTAGATGCTACTGCAGGTGGATCATTAATGTTAAAACCTTATGATGAAGCATATTCTTTAATAGAGAAAATGGATACTAACAATTTTCAATGGCCCTCTGAACGGGAAAATCTAAAGAGAGTAGCTAGTATTCATGATTCTAATGTGACGTCTCTTTTAGCATCTCAAATTACTGTTATATCAAAAAAGATTGATCAAATTGATATGAACTATTCTCAAATACCACCAATGTTAGAGGAAAATTCACTAGGACAGATAATTGATAATCAATCATCTTATGAAACTTTGAATGCTATAAATAATCAAAATAATAATCCTTATTACAATTATTATAATCTTGGATGGAAAAATCACCCTAATTTTAGTTATTATAATAATAACAATTCGGTAAACCTCTCAGAAAATTTAAATAACCAAGGCAATCCTAACTATAAACCTTATTATCCTCCTAGATTTAACAATAACTGACAAGTTAAGGAGAAGAAGTTGACTATGGAAGAAGTAATGTTGGACATGAGAAATCAAATACAAAATTAAGGGGCTGCAATTAGGAATATTGAAAATCATTTAGAACATATTGCTACTGCACTTAGTAATAGACCTTCAGGAATTCTTCCGAGCACTATTGAAGTTAATCCAAAAGAACATAACAAGGAGAAAATTAAAGTTATTCAATTACAAAGTGGAAAATAAGTGGAAACAAGAATCTAAAGAGAAACTGAAGTTAAGGAGGAGAATGTAGAAATTGAAAGCGACAATGATGAAAATAACTAATACAAATTTCTTTAGAAAAACCACTACCTCCATTTCCTCAACGATTAAAACAGAAGAATAAAGGTAAAAAATTTACAAAATTTTTTAAAATCCTTAAAAAGTTAACAATAAATATTCCTTTCATTCAAGCTTTGGAAAAAATGGCAAGTTATGTGAAATTTATGAAGGATATACTGAACAAGAAAAGGAAGTTTGGAGATCATGAAACCACTGCACTTAGTGAAGAGTGTAGCATTATTACTCAAAACAAGATTCCTAAAAAGTTAAAAGATCCTGGGAGCTTTACTATACCTTGTGCTATTGTTGAAAAGTTTTTTGGAAATTTCTTATGTGATCTAGGAGCTAATATTAACCTAATGCCTCTATCAATTTTTAAGTGTTTATATTTAGTAGAGATTTCCCATACTACTATAAATCTTTAATTAGCTGATCACTCAATAACTTATCCTAAAGGAGTTATAGAAGATGTGTTAGTGAAAGTGAATAAATTTATTTTTCCTGTAGACTTTATTGTATTAGATATGGAGGAAGATAAAAAGATTCATATTAATTTTTGGAGATCATTTCTTGCAATAGGGAGAGCTGTGATAAATATGCAAAAAGGAGAATAAATAATGAGAGTAATTGATTAAGAAGTAACATTTGATATAGCACAAGCTGTGAAATATCCTGTGATAGAAAAAGAAAATGAATGTTTTAGAATGGAAGTTACTGATTATCTAGGTAATGAATGATTTAAAGAAATGTTTGAAGGAAAATTAAGGCAAGAAGAGTATTTTGAGAATGAGAATGAAATAGAAGAAGATAATTTAGATTATGTTTAAGAAAAATTTGAAACTTTAGACCTTTTAGAAAAGGATAATAAAAATATTATTCCTTCAAGTATTAAACCACCTAAACTTGAACTGAAAGTATTACTTGCCCATTTAAAATATGTGTTTTTAAGAGATTCATCTACATTGCTTGTTATTATATCTTCTGATTTAACTGATATTCAAGGAAAAAATAGTAGAAATGTTGAAAAGAAATAAAAAGGCCTTTGGATGGACTTTAGTAGATATTAAAGGAATTAATCCTTCAATTTTTATGCACAAAGTGTTACTAGATGAAAAATATGAACCTAAAGCTGATCCTCAGTGGAGATTAAACCAAATAATGAAAGAAGTTGTTAAAAAGAAATCTTGAAATGGTTAGATGCTTGATTTATATGTCCTATTTCAGACAGTGCTTGGGTAAGTCTGATTCACTATGTTCCAAAGTAAGGAGGAGTGACAGTTGAAGTAAATGAGAAAAATGAATTAATTCCAATAAGACAAGGCCCTCGTTCGTAAATTTTTATAGACTATAGAAAAGTAAACATGGCCACCAGGAAAGATCATTTCCTTTACCCTTCTTAGACCAAATGTTGGATAGATTGGATAGAAACAAATATTACTATTTTCTAGATGGATATACCGGGTATCACCAAATTCTGATTGCTTCTAAGGATCAAGAGAAAAAAAATTTGCAAGCCCTTATGGAACATTTTCTTTTTGTAGAATACCTTTTGGACTATGTAACGCATCTGCGACATTTTAAAGATGTATGAGGTCAACTTTTAGTAATTTAATTGAATGTGGAATGGAAGTATTTATGGATGATTTTTCTGTATTTGGAAGTTCATTTGAGTTATATTGAAATAATTTAGAAAAAATTAACTTAGTACTAAATTGGGAAAAATGTCAATTTATGGTTGTAGGAGGAAATGTACTTGGGCATAAAATTTTTGAAAATGGAATGGAAGAAGATCCAAAAAAAATTCAAGTTTTTAATAAATTACCACCTCTTACTGCGGTTAGAGGGGTCAGAAGTTTTCTAGGACATGCTGGTTTCTACAGCCGTTATATAAAAGTTTTTTCAAATATTACTAAGCCATTATGCCAACTTTTAGAAAAAAGAATATGAAATTTAATTTTTATGAGGAATGCAAAAAAGCATTTGAATTATTGAAAAAAAAATTAATCACTGCTCCTATAATAGTTCACCTGATTGGGAGCAACCATTTGAAATAATGTGTGATGTCAGTGATCATGCTATTGGAGTTGTTTTAGGATAAAAGTATGACAAGGTTTTTAAAGTAATATATTATGATAGTAAAACTCTAAATAATGCTCAAATTAATTACACTATTACTAAAAGAGAGTTATTAGCTATTGTCTATGCCTTTGATAAACTTAGACCTTACTTAATTGGAGCCAATTGTATAGTGCATACAAATCATTCTGCTATCAAATATTTGATGCGAAAGAAGGATGCTAAACCATGATTAATTAGATGGATACTTCTGTTGCAAGAGTTCAATTTTGTGGTAGTATATAGAAAGGGAAATGATAATGAAATAGCTGATCATTTGTCTGACTAGAACAATAAATATTAACTAATTTTGGAAACTTTCCCTGATGAACAATTGTATAATATATATGTAAAGGATATACTGTGGTATGTCAATATAGTAAATTATATTATGACTGATATTCTACTACCAGATGTAAAGAATCAACAATTAAAAAAATTATTCATGATTTAAAATTTTGTTTTTGGGATGACCCATATTTATATAAACAGTGTAAAAATTTAATCATTAGAAGATGTGTGCCTTATGAAGAAACTAAACAAATAATTGAACGATGTCATGTTTCTGAATTTGGAGGATAATTTGGAACTAGCAGAATTGCACAAAAAATTTTGCAAGCTGAATTTTATTGGTCTACTCTTTTTAAAGATGTTAATGAATATATTAAAACATGTGATCAATGTCAGCGAGTAGGAAATATTTCTAGAAATAATGAAATGTCTCTAAATTACACATTGGAAGTTGAAATTTTTTATGTGTGGGGATTAGATTTTATGGGACCATTTATGCCTTCATTTGGAAATGTATATATATTGCTTGTTATTGATTATATGTCCAAATGGATTGAAGCTATTTCTTAACCTAAATGTGATGCTCGGAGTGTTTCAAGATTTTTAAATAAATATATAGTTACAAGATATGGAATGTCGAGCATGATTATTACGGATGGAGGATCACATTTTTGGATTAAGAGGATCGAGAAATTGGTTAAAAAATATAATACTATGCATAGATTTTCTACTGCTTATCATCCCAGACTAGCAGTCTAGCAGAATTGTCATATCGTGAAATAAAGCAAATCTTAGAAAAAGTTGTAAATCCTTATAAATTTGATTGATCTGCTAGATTAGATACTGCACTATGGGCATACATAATTGCCTATAATACTCCTATTGGAATGTCCCCATATAGACTTATTTTTGATAAAACATGTCACTTACTAGTAGAAATGAAACATAAATCATTTTGGGCTATTAAGGAATTTAATTTTAATCTAAAGGATGTTGGTGAGAAAAGATTGTTGCAACTTAATAAACTTGAGGAGATTAGAAACAAAGCATATGATAATGCAAAATTTTATAAAGAGAAAATGAAAATAAGGCATGATCGAAAGATTATAAAAAAGAAATTTGAACCTGGATAAGAGGTTCTATTATATAATACTAGATTGAGANATTCAGGTCCAAATTTACGCATAAAATTGAAATCAATGCACGGAAAAATAGTTAACTAGATATGAAAATAAGTTGCAATTCAAGTAAAAGTTTTCTAATAGTTCTAATTTATACGTTGCTCTAATTATGATTTTTTTTACTCCCCAGCAACGGCGCCAAGAACTTGACAGTGACTTTATATATGCTTAAAAATACAAGAATTTGGTACTGTTGCTGGAAGATTTAAGTCCCTGGCAACGACGCTAAAAACTTGACAATGGTTATAGATTTGATAAAAATTTGTATAAAATATTCAATAATTACAAAGTCACACTTATCAACGCAAGTATACGTATCGCTCAAGTAATACAGGGCTCTAATTGAGTCATGGATATCGATCCCACAGGGAGTAATACTAGAGGCTACGAACTATGATTTAAAAAATCAATACTTAATCACAACAATACAATTCAAATTGCTTATTTGTCACTAATAGACAATTGAAATAAATATGTAATTTTAACAAACTCTTAATTAACTAATTCTATCGAATAAAGTTTCTAATGTGAAGTTCAATATATAAGAATGCATCATTCTCTTTATTAAAAAAATAAAGTAAATGGATAAAGTGAATTAGTTCAAATTATATTGTGTCAAATAGGAGCATACCTCTTTTTTACCCTTTGGTTCAGGCATAAAAAATATTGACTAATCCTATGCTTGGTTATTGAATCTGTGGCTAGGCTAGGAGGATACCCGCTCTCACTTCGGAGTTCCGACGTTCCCCTCGCCTGAGGGCTAACATCTACACTTTAACACCCAAACGATAGGACCAAATTGAGGATTTTAGTCTGTCACTCTAAAATCTCAATTCTACGCCCGATAATTTTATTTTCTTATTTATTTGCACCTAACTTTCAAGGACTTTGACCTCCCTAAATCTTGGATGTATTCTTCACTTTAGTTGTAAAACTCAATATATTTTAACAAATCAATTGGTCAGATTGAAAGTAAATTAAGATCGAAGTGAAAAGATCATCACAATTTCTTTAACATTCTCATGGCTCAACCAATTCAAATCACCATTTCACAAAATCTCAAGACAAGCAGAAAGACAAGAGAAAACAACTCAGAACTCATGCAGAAGATACGACAAAACTTTGAACTTATATATAAAAGCAAAGTCATACAACTTCAATAAGTAAATATCACTTATCTCTAATTCCTCCACAAGCAAACTCCTCGAAATTTCTCTGAATCTCTTCCTTTCGTTACAGCACACAGAATTGTTTTTGAAGTGACAAGGAGGAAGAAACCTCTCACTTTCCCTCCACACTTACAATCTCTCGAAGAATTTCTCACAATACTAACCCNGCTAATTAAGGTGGAGGTACAGTCCCCACAGAAATCTCTTTTGTATGTCTCCCCATTGCTGCCAAAAAGTGTGTCGGATTATTGCCTTCTTTAAGGATATGTTGAAACTTCACTCTAATATTGTTGAAGAATACTTAATTTTATTTACCCATCTGATAGTATGCCATGGGGGAGCTTCATCTTTTTGAAGTATCCTAATACAAGTGATGGAGTCAGAGTCTACAATCAGATTTTTGATGTTACAGTGATTGAGCATATATATAGCCCAAAAAATGGCTATCATTTCAGCTTCTAGTGCATCATAAGCCCAAGATGGAGAGGAAAATTAAATCACACACTTCCCCTTGGATTTCCTAACAATCCCCCAACACCAGCAGATTCCTTAGAGGAACTTCTATCTGTATTGACCTTCGGCCACTCAGATGGAGGAGGGGTCCTAAGGAACAAAAGTGGCTTGCAAACTTGCATAATTTTCTCCTCAGGCACCCAATTGTGGAAAATATTGGGAAACTTTTGGTACTTAATTAATTTCTGCATATAAGAAGTACAATTAAACACTACAACCTTTTCCATAGGTTTGATATTGTCAAACCTAGCTTGCTTTCTACACATCCAGATGAACCATGCCACAATGCAGGGAATGATTAGAAAATTAATTTCCTGCCACTCCTTCCAACAGCACAGAAATTTGTCCCAGCTAACTTTCACAGTATCAATATTAAGCTAATTCAGCAGTGCAGACCAAACCCTTTGGGAAAAATTACAGGAGAAGAACAAATGGTTTAAACTTTCTTTAGCAGTATGACACAGGTAGCAGCATGAAGGCCCCCTTAGTCATTTCATCTTAATAATATCATCACTAGGAAGCAAGGATTTCCATAGTCTCCAACAGAAAAAAGACATAAAGGGTGTTAACCACTTTCCCCATATATTTTTCTCTCATTGGACTGGCTGCCATTGATAAGATTGCTGAAAATTATTGGCTGAAAACTTCTGTGAAGGAGCTTGTTTAGTAATGATTCTACCTTTATGTTCAATATTGATAGGAGTCTTCTTAACCCATTGCATCTATTCTTCAGTTAATATAACAGTCAGAATGTTGCAATTCCATTAATTATCCAGCCAAAACTCCTTCACTTGATTCTGATAAGTGGTTTTTGAATTGGAGGAAGACAGTTTCTCCCCATTCCATGTCCATTTATCTAACCAAATGTTGATTTTCCCTTCTCCAAGCTCCTAAATAAATAGATCTTCTGCATGGGTTCTGACCTCCAGCAATTTAGTCCAGATTCTGGAATCACCAAGTTTTTTCGTAGCCTGGTTAGGATGAGGAGACATGTAGTACTTCCTTTCATAAAAAATGCCCACAAACTGCCTTGGGCCCTAAACTTAATCCACAGTTTACAGAGGTTTATAAAGCTTAGTTGCTGAAAATCCTTGAAGCCTAAACCACCTACATGAAGAGGCTTACAAAGCTTTTGCCATCATAACCAATGAAGCTATTTCTTTTATCCAGCCCAGAGAAATTTATTAAAAATTCTTCCTAGCAGCACTTGACTCCCTTTCTTCATTGTGAACATTTGAAGGGCATAAGAAGGGATGGCAGTTAACATGCTCTTGAGGAGAGTTATTCTTCCACCATTAGATAGGAAGGAATTGGTCAACCATTGAAGTTGTCTCTTAATATGATCAATCACCTCATTAAATTGAGTTTGTTTTGTTCTACCTTTAATTAAATGAACACCAAGATAATTGATAGTTAGAGATGTCAGGCTGAAACCAGTGTACTGGTCAATCCAATGCTTAATATGTGGAAGAGTGTGTGAGATGGTAAAAATTTGGCATTTCTGTTTATTAAGATTCATACTTGATGCCTTTTGGAAATGTTTGAGTCCTTGATAAAGTGTCTTCACTGCAATCTTTATAGCTTTTCAAAAAATGATAACATCATCTACATAAGACAAATGACTCACACCAATATTTGATTTGTGCTGATATGCCAAATGAAGAGAAGTGACAAACATATGATTTAGAAGCCTTGATAGAAAGTCCATTGCTAGAATAAAGATTGTGGGGGACAAGGGGTCTCCCTATTTGATTCCCCTAGAAGCAGTGAAGAACTCATGACTCTTTCCATTGATTAAAGTAGAATGATTATTGCAATTGAGCCATCTTTTGATCAGACTGATATAAGCCCCATTGAAGCCCCTAGTAGTTAAAGTGTCCAAAATGAAGTCCCAATTGATGGTGTCATAGGCCTTTTTGATGTCCAATTTAAAAATGATATTGCTGCCTCTAAATTTTCTATCAAGATCTAACAACAACCCTTGAGCTAATAAAATGTTTTCCATGATTTGTCTTCTTTTCACAAAAGCCACTTGATTACTACTGATCAGCTTTTGAAGATGAGGTGGAAGCCTGGTGACAATGATTTTGCTGATTACTTTAGACCCACATTGGTTAAGTTGATAGGTCTAAAATCACCCCAACATTTTTTAATTGAATTGTTAGGGATCAAAGTTATAGTGGAAGAAGTGAAGTGCCTAGGGAGATCAATTCCCTTGAAGAAATTTTTCACAGCAGCAATAAAATCACCACTAATGATAGGCCAAGCGGTCTTATAAAAATTTACAGTAAAGCCATCAGTTCTAGCCACCTTTTGTCCATCAATAGAGTCCAGAGCAGCCTTAATTTCTTCATGCAAAGGAATGTAATTCAGTTCCAAACTATTGACATACTTCTGGGAATCAGATAGTGTACAACATTAATTTGGGTTCTAGATGATGGCTGATCATTAAAAAGATTGTGAAAATAATTTACAACATCCTGAGCAATAGCCTCAGCATCAGATAAGTAGAGGCTAGAAGAATTATGGATAGAAAGAATCATATTGTTCTTCCTTCTGAAATTAATACAAGCAGGATAAAAGGTAGTGTTTCTATCACCCTTAATGAATTTTGTAACTACAACCTTTTGTTTCAAAAAACTTTCAGAATAACTAATCTGCATAAGAAGATCTTCATTGGCTTTGTGGAGGTCAGCTTCAAAATTTACACCCCTTTGGAATCCCTCTTCCACTTTTAGAACTTTCTTTTGAGCATTACTCAGATTTTGATGGATATTTCCAAAAGTATTCCAATTCCAATGCTGTAGATGAGCTGCCACCTTCTTCTGAAGATGCCACAGATCGTTCCAGGAATTGACCACACCAGTAGACTTCCAAACCTTAGCAACTTCACCAAGAGAATAAGGATGTAAAGTCCACATATTTTGAAATCTTAAAGGAGATTTTTTTGGACTTTCAACATTTTGAATAGAGTAAATAAGAGGCATGTGATCAGAGACAGACATGGCAAGATGATTAATAGTAGTAAAATAAAAGGTTTGAAACCATTTAGAATTTCCCAACATTCTATCCAACCTTTCCCACATGGAACCCCTCCTCCAAGTGAATTCAGGACCTTGAAAGCCTAAATAAAATAAAGCAGCATCAACAATAAAATCGTTGAATCTATTCATGGCTGATATTAAAGGTGGACTTCCCCCTCTTCTTTCATTAGGAGATGTAAGACAATTCCAATCCCCACTAAAAATCCAGAAGAAGTTAATAGATTGCCCAATATTATGTAAATCAGACCATAAAGTAGTCTGATTATAAGCAATACTGCTGGCATAGATAAAAGTGGCATAACCAACTTGAGCACCAATAGAGAATTGAATCTGTAGGAATTGGGAATGGTTTTCCAGAACTGTACAATCAAGTTCATCTCTGGCAAAAAGCCAAATCTTGTTATTAGAATTAGAATAATGAGTGAATTTGGGGAATTTTTTGAGAATTTTGTAGGAATGGTTAGTGACCATGGGTTCTAAAATGACAAAACACCAAACTTTATGAACATTAACAAGATCTATTAACCTCTTTAGTGAGGAGGGCTGAGCAATACGCCAAATATTCCAACATAAGAACTGAATCATTGAGAAAAGGCCCTCCCCTTCCCTCTAGTTCTAGGATAGTGTTCCAGCATAGCAGTGGAGGGCCCATCCAAAGGTTTTCTAAGATCCAGCTTGCCTTTCTTTTTCCTATTGCTTTTCTCAAAATGCCATTCATCAATTAAAACATATGTTAGAGTATTGATTATGGGATTATCAATCCTCATGGGATTAATATTTAATAGACTGTCATCTGGTAAAGCAGCTTCCATCAGTCTAGAGTCAGATGAAATATTTTCCTCCCGCACCCCAACTGTACCAATGTGTAGTTCAGTCACATTAGTAATAATTTCATATTCTGTAGTTACAAGTCCAACTCTTTTTTCCCCTTCTTGTTCTACTGCTTCTAAAGGCCTAGGAGCAGTAGCCTTGTCCCTTGAAGTTTTCTTTTTGGAAGGAGGATGAAGCCTACACTTCTCCAAATCATGGCCAAACATTTTACAATGTTGGCAATATAAAGGTTTTTGCTCCACCACAATTTTCTGCCAAAAACCCTCATTTTCAGTTCCAATCCACACCCTGTCAATCTCTAGGAGTGTGATGTCCCTCTCTACAAGCACTTTAATAGCAGCAGGCCTTGCCAAATTATAAGTTGGAGCATCAATTTTCAATAGGCAGCCAAGTACTCTACTGATACTGAAGATTACATTTTGATGATAGTATTGAATGGGAAGGTCAGAAAATTTAAACCACATAAGAACAATGGAGGGTTCCTTAGCAGGATCAAATCCAGGTGTCCACTTCATCAATTTCATAGAGACTACATTAATGCTCAGTGTCTACTTTGCAAAAAACTCTTGCATAGCCCTCTTCAGTGAATAAAGTGATTAATAGATGTCTGCCATCTATTAACCCCAACCTCCAGGAACCTTTAAGCTTTAATTCCAAAAAAATACCTTCTCACTAGATCCATCATTGGATGTCCATAATAAAATTTGCCTATTAAAGTAAACTTGATAGATGCATTGAGGTCTTGAATTTCCTATGAAGAGAATAGGATGGCAGGTTCCCCTTCCTTAATCCCTATGGGATTGACAAAAGGGAAAACTCCCCTCCCTACAGCTGTATGATGTAAGATCTGTGGAAAAACCAAATGTTCAAAAGATTTAGGCACTTCAATTCCATTTCCAACAACATCAGCTAAAGTAGCCCTAGTCCATTGGGCATTGGTTTCAACATCAATGGGAGAAGCCATTGATAACAAAACCAAAGGCAAGAGAGAACCAAGCTAGTTAGGTCAACCAGAAACTCAGAAAACTCAAAAATCTCAAGGAAGGTATCTAAAAAGAACCAGAAACCAGCATGAGTAAACTAGAAAAGAAGAAATCAGTTCACCAGGCTAGGAAACACAAACCAAGCTTCCTCAGCAGCAGTGGAACAGTAAGAAAATTCAAAAAGGTTGCTGCCCGGGCAAAACCCAAACAGCTTTTTAGGCCAAAACCACTTCTTGAAGTAAGAACAAGCTCCTTCCCACAGCTTCACTACGCCTCCAAGCAAAGCCATCACTGCCCAAACCCTAGCAGAGCAAAGTTAGGTCCAGCCGCCACCTCCATTATATATATATATATTTATAAAANGCATGAGTAACCTAGAAAAGTAGAAATCAGTTCACCAGGCTAGGAAACACAAACCAAGCTTCCTCAGCAGCAATGGAATAGTAACAAAATTCAAAAAGGTTGCTGTCCGGGCAAAACCCAAACAGCTTTTTAGGGTCAAAACCACTTCTTGAAGTAAGAACAAGCTCCTTCTCACAGCTCCAAGCAAAGCCATCACTGCCCAAACCCTAGCAGAGCAAAGCTAGGTCCAGCTGCCACCTCCATTATATATATATATATTTATAAAAGTATTTTGTTTAATAATTGTTCTTTGTTTTGAAAAATAATAAAACTTTAAAATCCTAAACAGACTTATATATCATAAGTCATGATAAATTTTGGTATTGGATAAAAATATGAAAATGTTTGAACCAGAAAATGAAACAAACACAACTTTGGTTTTGGCGCCAATGACGCCTTGGCACCAACGGTACCATCAGGGGTGTCGGCCGCGCACAATGCAGCTTTGACAGTCAGGATGAATATGCCTGACTTTGTCAAGATTTTACTTTAAAATAACTGCCTAAAGGACTTTTTAAAGTCATTAAAACTATTTTGGACAGCCAGAAACTTCCAGATTTTGGAATCCATGGCTTTCAATTCTAGAAACACTTCAAGGTATGGAGTTCTCAATAGAAAAAAGTTCACCAGTTTTGAAGTGTAGAGATTATATGACAAAGTCATCAAGAAGAAAAGGCTTATCAAGGAGAGAGGATTTGTCAATCATGGATTGAGTAATCCAAGTTCTCAGATTGAGAAAATCATAGTACAGAGATGTTGGGAAGTTCTATGTCACATTACCGACGTAGTAGTTGTTCTAGTGGTAAAAAAATTTTATGCTAAACTACATGAAATTAACCAAGGAGTTGTCTTCGTTCAAGGTAAGGGTGTATCATTTACTCCATCTCAAACTAATGATATGCTTATGATAGAAAGTGTGTTAATCTGTCATTATACAAACTTTATACCAATGAAGGATATGATGGATGATGTATACCAATTTCTGATGGATGAAAATGCTAATTGGGAAATTAGAGATGACGGGTACATTAGTTTCTTCACTTCACTACTTAATCTGATATCTAAACAATGGCATGTCTTCATCTCTACAAAACTACTCCCTACAATGAAAATTAGTAGAGTTACAAAAGAAAGTGCAATTTTAAATTATTACATTCAAATGAGAAAGCCCATTAATATGGGATCAATTATTATCAAATCTATTATGGGTATTATTAATGGGCCTATATATGGACTAGGGCATCCTTATACAATCTTCTTACTTTGCAGTCAATCACAAGTGCCATATGAAAGTTGGGAGAGAGTATTATTACCCTGGGAGCCCATGGATCCTAATGATGAAAATTATACTAGGAATGGAAATAAAGCATTGGATATTATCTTGGATCATTCATCACATGCTTCAACACCCTTAATTCCCTATATAGTTGGAAGTTCAGTATTTCTAGAGAACAAAATGGAGAAAATAGAAAAAGAAATTTAGAGTATTGACAACGACTTTATATATGCTTAAAAATATAAGTATNTGAAAAATAATAAAACTTTAGAATCCTAAACAAACTTATATATCATAAATCATGATAAACTTTGGTATTGGATGAAAATATGGAAATGAATTGAACCAAAAAATGAAACAAACACAACTTTGGCTTTGGCGCCAACGGCGCCCTTTTACAGAAGCCTTGGCACCAACGGTACCATCAGGGGTGTCGGTCGCACACAATGCAGCTTCGACAGTCAGGATGAATATGGCTGACTTTGTCAAGATTTTACTTCAAAATAACTTCCTAGAGGTCTTTTTAAAGTCATTAAAACTATTTTGGACAACCAGAAACTTCCAGATTTTGGAATCCATGGCTTCCAATTCTAGGAACACTTCAAGGTATGGAGTTCTCAATAGAAAAAAGTTCACCAGTTTTGAAGTGTAGAGATTATATGACAAAGTCATCAAGAAGAAAAGGCTTATCAAGGAGAGAGGCTTTGTAACTCATGGATTGAGTAATCCAAGTTCTCAGATTGAGAAAATCATAGTATAGAGACGTTGGGAAGTTCTATGCCACATTACTGCCGCAGTAGTTGTTCTAGTGATAAAAAAATTTTATGCTAACCTACATGGAATTAACCAAGGAGTTGTCTTCGTTTGAGGTAAGGGTGTATCATTTACTCCATCTCAAACTATTGATATGTTTATGATAGAAAGCGTGTTAATCTGTCATTATACAAACTTTATACTAATGAAGGATATGATGCATAATGTATACCAATTTCTGATGGATGAAAATGCTAATTGGGAAATCAGAGATGATGACTACATTAGGTTCTTCACTTCACTGCTTAATCTGATATCTAAACAATGGCATGTCTTCATCTCTACAAAACTACTCCCTACAATGAAAATTAGTAGAGTTACAAAAGAAAGTGCAATTTTAAATTATTACATTCAAATGGGAAAGCCCATTGATATGGGATCAATTATTATCAAATCTATTATTGGTATTATTAATGGGCCTATATATGGACTAGGGCATCCTTATACAATCTTCTTACTTTGTAGTCAATCGCAAGTGTCATATGAAAGTTGGGAGAGAGTATTATTACCCTGGGAGCCCATGGATCCTATTGATGAAAATTATACTAGGAATGGAAATAAAGCATTGGATATTATCTTGGATCATTCATCACATGCTTCGACCCCCTTAATTCCTCATATAGTTGGAATTTCAATATTTTTAGAGAAAAAAATGGAGAAAATAGAAAAAGAAATTTAGAGTATTGACAACGACTTTATATATGCTTAAAAATATAAGTATTTAATACTGCTGCTAAAAGATTTAATTCCTAGTGACTTTATATATGCTTAAAAATACAAGTATTTAATACTGCTGCTAGAAGATTTAATTCCTCAGCAATTGCACTAAAACTTAATAACTTTCTATAAAGATGTATGTATAAAATATTCAATAATTGTAAAGTCACACTTATCAATGCAAGTATATGTATCGCTCAAGTAATATAGGGCTCTAATGGAGTCCTAGATATCGATCCCACANGTGCCAAAGAGGAGCATACCTATTCTTTACCCTTTGGTCCAGACATAAAGAACATTGACTAATCCTACGCTTGTTTACTAAATCTGCGGCTAGGCTAGGAGGATACCGGCTCTCACTTCAGAGCTCCCACATTCCCCTCCTCTGAGGGCTAACATCTATACTTTAGCACCCAAACAATAAGACCGAATTGGGGATTTTAGTCTGTCACTCTAAAATCTTCAATTCTACGCCCGATAATTTTATTCTATTTATTTGCACCCAACTTCCGAGGGCTTTGACCTCCCTGAATTTTGGATGCAACCTTCGTTTTAGTTGTAAAACTCCACATATGTTAACAAATCAACTGGCCGGGTTGAAAGTAAATTAAGATCAAAGTGAAAAGATCATCACAACTTCTTTAATATTTTCATGGCTCAACCAATTCAAATCACCATTTCACAAATCTCAAGATAAGGAGAAAGAGAAAACTACTTAGATCTCATGGGGAAAACACAATAAAACTCAAAATTCATATATAAAATCAAAGTCATACAAACTACAATAATAAATAAACTTTCTCTAATTTTTCCCCAAGCAAACTCCTTGAAGTTCGTCTGAATCTCATCCTTTCTTTACAACACACAAAATTCCTCTTCGAAGCGGCAAGGAGGAAGAAATCTCTCACTATCTTACAATCTCTCGAAGAATTCCTCACAATTTAGACTCTCTATAATTTTCCCACACTTCAATTTTTGAGCCTCCCCCCTCTTCTATTTTTGGCAAAAGTCTTATCTTTAATGATGTGGATGAGTTTTTCCAAGAATTGCCTAAGCACCCCTCCAAAATTCATCCTCATTCAATGCATAGTTGAACATAACCGCCGAGCTCACCGTCGGCGGCCTCGAGGGTGCCATCGGCAGGATTTCTAAGTGATGTAATTCTCGAGTCTCGGGAAAAGTCCGTCGTCGGCACCGTTGGGCTCGCCGTCTGCACCCTAGTTCAAATCTTCATATTTTGGTCCTTTTTCGCTCCAAATTTGCTCCTTTTTGCATCTTTTTGCTCCAATGACCTAAACTCATCATTCCTGCAACAGAACATCAAAAATACCTTTCTTTAAAGTGCAATATCATTAAAAATAGTATAAAATCGATATGAAAATCTCAACATATTTTCTTTTGGTCAAAATCCTCCAAACTTAACTATTACTTGTCCTCAAGTAATTTTAGTACTATATAAAAGTTATGATCTATTATGGTAAAGCTTTAATTCAAACATACTATAAGTTTGATTTAGATAAATATCATAGTGAGATTTTTTAAAAAAATTCAGATAATTAAATTAACTCTGTAGCCACAAGTTTATGTAGTCATCAAGTTTAAGAGTTTTAGTCTTCTATTCATTTGAAGAATGACTATATGTTGCAATATTAAGTTACTTAGAATATTCAAGTGATAGGAACTTCATAGGAACACTACTAGTAAAAGATTTATTCCATAAATCTAAGTTCAGGAATGTATTTAGGTTTTCCCTTTAGGTAGGTCCAGTGAAGCCAATTTTTTATTAGACATATCCTTAAGCTTGCCCTCACCTTCATATTTTTTCTTTCTTTTTTTTTTCCTTTTTCATTTAGATTGCTTTCAATCCTATATATTTTTCTTTTCTTTTCAGGGGTTGTTGTCAATCCTTTCTTTTTCCTTTTTCAAGTGAGGATTACTATATCTGGATAGCCTTTAATGATTTTGAACATCACCTTTCTTTCCCTAAATTTGAAACTCAAAGTATTTGCTTACCTTATAAATATTTCATAACTTTTACTTCATTGAGCCCCAATCTTTTCTTCTCAAATGATTTTCCAGATTCTTAATACTTCAAAATATAGTTTCCTTTACTTTAAATAATTAACTATAATCTGTCTTAAGTTACAAAATTAATTTTCATTAAAAAAATATTTCCTTAAATTTACCATAATATTTAAATAGCTACAAAATATAGTTACCTCAATTAAATTCACTACATAAAATCATATTAATAGTTTTTAAAAATAATTAAATAGAGGACATCTAAAAGTTAATCTTTTTCTTCCCTCCCCCAAACTTAAATTTTTCAATATAAAATAATGCAAGTGGAAAGAAAAATTCTAAATATAAATCATACCTCAACATTTTAGGCATTTTCATTATTCTGAAATTTTTGCAGTCCTCAAAATTTTTACTTCACCTAGTCTGTAACATTAGGAGCTTTCTACACATATAAATCATTAGAGAAATTGCAAGGTAATGAAATTTTGAAATAAGTACAAAACTAAAACATTAAACAAACACAATATTGCACTAACATATCCACAATACTAAACAAAACAATTACAATTAAAATGTGAAATAAAAATCACATTACAATACAATTCACAAAGTACTAATCAACATCCATTATACTACACATGCAAATTTTAAATACCACATTAACTTTATAACCAAAATTAAAAATTATCCAAGTACAACATAACAATAAAAATGAAAGTACAAACACACACAAACATACATTTCTATTATACAAGATTACAAAAAATAAAAGTACAAGTACAAGTACACCAATTATTATAAGATATCAAAATCCTAAACTATGTATTAGTCTCCTTGATTAGCAGGTGGACTGGGATGATACTGAGTATATCGGGGGAACTTAGGGAAATTAACATCAGGCTCACCTCTGTAATGTCGAGTCTGAGCTTCGTAGTAAGCTATCACAAAATTTGAATGCCTCTGAAAGTACTCACAATCATAATCATGTCGACGTTCTAAAACTCCAACCCTTTCATTTATTACTTCTATACTCTTCCATTGTAAGGTCAACTCATTCATCAAATCAGCCAAAGTAGGGGAACTAGAAGGTGGAAGGTCATAACTTGTAGAGGGGACATCTCTACTAGTAGAAGGTTCTTGCTCCTATTTCCAGTTCTCCATTTCTCATGGGATTCATAAGTTTTCAAATTAGCTTTACTAATGCATTTCATAGGGTAAACCCATTCATCATCTCCTCTAGCTTTCACCCCAGAAAGTTGGCAAAGTGCATAAATAAGGTCAGGATGTCCTAGTCCTCCACTTGTTTCACTCCTTGTTGTAGTCAATATATTCTTAAAAATTTGAATACAGAAATTCAGAATAGCTCTATCTCTAGTTACCTCGCTATGGTGATAAGTCGGTAACATAGCAGAAGAAATGAAATAGTGACACGCCTTAGAGGTGGCATTCAGCATGGAAGCAGAAAAATTTACCCGGAAAATGAAATAGTGTCACGCCTTAGAGGTGGCATTCAACATGGAAGCAACAAAATTTACTCGTTCTCGCTGCTTTATCTTCCATAGAATAACTCTATCTCTAGTTACCTCACTATGGTGATAGGTTGGTAACAGAGTAGAGGAAATGAAAATGTCACGCTTTAAAGGTGGCATTTAACATGGAAGCAGAAAAATTTACCCGTTCTCGTTGCTTTATCTTCCATGTTCCTTTCCCATCAGATGAAAAAGTTGATCACATCATTCAGGGGGTCTTCCATTGTACTGAAGGATTCATAATGCCAGCTATAAGAGTCTGGGACTTCGTAAAAGGTGTTAATGCGGGCGGCATTAAATTAAACAAAAAATCCCCGCACTTGAACGATTCCATCTTCAGAATAGAATACGTTGGCATAAAATTCTTTCACAATATTAGCAGCAGCCTTATTGATGGTGTAAAAGAAGTTTTCTCACTTTCACTTGGTGATAACTTGTTCAATTTCTCCTCCTGGACTCTCAAAAACTCGATCTTATATACACTTCTTTCCTTCAAATACTGAAGTAAATCTTGATTAAGCCTTCGCATTGACGAAGCGAGACTCGTCGAACTCAAGTCGTCTCTTTTGTCGTGGAGCCATTTCAATTTANTAAATAAGTATAAAACTGAAACATTAAATAAGCATAACATTTCCTAACACAACCACAATACTAACAAAACAATTGAAATTGTGAAATAAAAATCACATTACAATCCTCAATTCTACTCAATATCTATTGAACTACACATGCACATTTAACTACCACACTAACTTTATAAAAATATAAAATTATCTAAGTACACAAAATAAAAGTACAAATACATAAACATCCATTTCTCTTACAAAAAGATTACATAAAATAAAAGATGATCAAATCCAGTGTCAAAAAGCCTTGAAATTGCCTCCTAATCCAAGATCTTTCAAGCTCTAAGTAGAAAATGGCATTTTTAGGAGGAAGGGGATGATGAATAGTGGCGGTTGATGGACAAAATCACGATTAAAGGTGTTTTTTGTGAGCTCGCCGTCGGTGGGGTCGATGGCGCAGTCAGCGCGCTTAATTGGAATTTAAATCCTAAGTTTCAGGAAAATCTCGTCGTCAGCGGCGTCAAGGGCGTCGTCGGCGGGCTCTATTGATTTTCTCCAAATTCTGGATTTTTGCGATTTTGATCAATTCCAAGCCTAAACGACATCTGTTTAATCATTATAGCCATAATTTTAAATAACTAAATGATGTACTTAGCATATATAAACTTTCACAACACAAAACATCACATTATATANGAGATGATCAAATTTGATATCTAAATGCCTTGAAATTGCCTCCCAATCCAAGATCTCTCGAGCCCTAGGTCAAAAATTACATTTTTCAGAGGAAGGGGATGATGAATAGTGGCGGTTGACTGGTCAAAATTTTGGGCTAAGGTGTTTTTTCAGGATCTCACTGTCGGCGGGGTATTCAGTGTCGTCGGCACGCTCTATTGAAATTAAATCCTAAGTCACGGGAAAAGTCCACCATCGGCGGCGTCGAGGGCATCGTCGGCGTACTCTATTGATTTGGCTTAATTCTCAGAATTTTATGATTTTGATCAATTTCAAGCCTTAATGACATCCGTTCAATCATTATAGACATAATTTTAAGTGATTAAATGATGTACTTATCACAAATCATTCGTTCAATCATTATAGACATAATTTTAAGTGATTAAATGATGTACTTATCACAAATAAACTTAAACACAAAATATCACAATTATATATAAAGTTCAAGAGTTACAATATACGTTACACAACACACTACATCACAATTATATATAAATTCCAAGAGTTACAATTTAGGTTACATAACACCTAAGTTTGGTATTTTCTCAACCTCAATACATTAATTCAGCGTCGCAATCCAAGCCACAACACTCAAAATGCTGAAAACAAAACATCCTATGCTTAGTCTCAACTATACAAAGATCTAAAAGCATAATTCTAAAACAAAGCAAATGCAAAGTTCAAATCAAATTACATACATAGATAGACATGTAACAATATAAATTTACTATTCTTCAGTTTCAATCNACAATATAAATTTACTACTCTTCAGTTTCAATCCTAGATTCTCCTATGAGATCACCCATTGATTGCACATGTACGAAGAGATTATAGAAGGTTCGGTATGGAAATTCTTCAGTAGAATCCTCTTCTATCAATTTCATCCTCCTCATCAGTCGTAAAAACGTCCAGAGTGCTCAAAATGTTCTTTCATCCTCTAGTCAAGATGATTGAAGAAATCAGAGATATAGTGAGAAAAATGTTCTTTCATCCTCCAGTCTAGATGATTAAAGAAATAAGAGATATTATTAATTGCATTCATGACATTTTGTACGTCCTTCTCCAATTTCTTGATTTTGTGCAGGATCACCAAAGTCTTGTCCGGAACTAAAGGTTGGATCGGCAGTGAATTCTGAGATGATTGATCGATCACAATAGTCATGTCATTTTCATCTTCAAAAGCTGGGAATCTCTCAGTTGGGTCCAAAGGCTTCCAAGGTAGAAGTACCTTTTCCCAAATTTCGTAGGACATTTGGAACTTACTGCAAAGTGAGGAAATTGTGGAAGGGTGTCCAAGCCCATAAGTTGATCCATGAACGACTAGGCCCAAAACCAACTTCACAATTATTGATCCAATATCGATCGGCAGTCCCATTTGGATGCAGTAATTCAAAATAGCACTTTCTCTAGAAACTTTACTGATCATCATTGTCGATAACAGTTGCACAGAAATGAAGAAGTGCCGGAGTTTTAAAATGGGATTTAGGAGTGTTGCAGAAAAACTAACATACCCATTTTCTCTCATTTCCTAGTCTTCAGTTTCATCTATTAAATATTGGTAAATCTCATTCATCTGGTTTCTTGTCTAGACAAAGTTGGAATAATGGCAGACAGGAACATTCTCGATCATGTATATTTCATTGATCCATGTAAGAGTGAAATTTATCCATCTACCTCATACATAAATGACTCCCTGGTAGATTCCATGCAAACTTGCATAAAATTCTTTTACCACAGGAACAACCACGGCGGCGGTAGTATAGCACAGCACTTCCCATCTTCGCCGCACTATCATCTCTTCAATTGCCATCGAGGGATTATTCAATCCATGATTTATGAATCATCGTTCCTTGATTAATCTTTTATTCGCTAGTACCTTGTTGAAGATTCGCTGCGCTTCCGCACTAATGAATTTTCTTCGGTTGAACACTTGCATTATGGGATTATCAGGGGAATTGGATATCATAGGAATGAAATTGGTTTAGTTTCACTTCATTTTTGGGGGAAATATGAACTTAGAAACAAATTTGGGAGTTTAAAAGGGGTAACTCTCGCCTAAAAACCACAAAAAACTGCCTTTCAAACTCCAGAAACCACCATCTCGTCGGTCTCACCATCAACGGTGTTGAGGGCGCTGTCAGCGAGCCTTCTGTAATTAATTGCCTGGACTCTTGGGAAAAACTGGCCGTCGGCGGCGTCGATGGAGCCGTCAGCGCCCAAGGCAAAAATTGCACAGTTTCGCTCTGGCTTGAATGCGTTCCAATTTTTCTCTATGGATCCAATTTTTATGATGATTCAAGGGTAAATAAGAATAGTAGAGCTCAATACTACCACAAAATAATGATAATTTCAAATAAAAAACTACTATAATTGCAATAAAAATAAAGATAACTATGGGTTGCCTCCTATAAAGCGCTTGGTTTAACATCGTCAGCCCGACCTATTCAGGTTTATTCAGGTTGACTGATCATTAAACCACTTTAAAATTTGGTCTTTTACCCTTAAAATATGGTTTTAATCTGTGTCAATTTACTTTTAATCTATTTCCAATCTCCTGATCTTCAATTTCAACAGCTCCGTAAGTACAAACTTAAGTCACAGTAAAGGGTCCTAACCAACGAGACTTCAATTTTCCAGGGAATAACTTTAGCCTGGTATTGTAAAGCAAAACTTCTTATTCTAGTTCAAAGTTCTTCTGGTTAGTCTTCCAATCATGCCATAACTTTAGTTTCTCCTTATAAATTCCATCGTTATCATAAGATTTTTTTCTTAATTCTTCCANCGCCAATAAAATCCAACTTGTAAAATTTTATAAGCAGTTTTATCAATCCCAAAATGTCCTCCATAGAATCATGACATTTCTGAATGATTAGCTTGGTTTCTTCATAAGGTACACATCTTCTCATGAGCATTTCTGAATGATTAAATCAGTTTCTTCATAAGGTACACATCTCCCCATAATAAGATACTTACATTGTTTATATAAATAAGACTCACCCCAAAAATATGCTTTTGCATCATGAATGAATTTTCTTCATTGTTGCAATGTCAGCATAGGTGGCAAAATATCACTTACAATATAGTTAACAATATTAGCATACCATGATATTTTCCACTTATTAATTTTATAAAGTTGTTCATCAGGGAAACTGTCTATAATTTCATTGTCGGTGTCAGATAATTCATGATTTTCTAATATCGATAAATGATCATCAATTTGATTATCAGTTCCCTTTCTAACAATATCCACAAGATCAAATTCTTGCATCAAAAGTATCTATCTAATTAACCTTGGTTTGACATCCTTTTTTGCATCAGATATTTAATAGCAGAGTGATTAGTGTGCACAACACTTTTAGCTCTAATTAAATAAGATCTAAATTTGTCTAAAGCATACACAATGACTAGTAACTCTTTTTTAGTAATAGTATAGTTAATTTGAGCATCATTAAGAGTTTTACTAGCATAGTATATAACTTTAAAAATCTTTTCATACCTTTGTCCAAGGACAACTCCAATAGCATAATCACTAGCATCACACATTAGTTCAAATGGTTTCTCCCAATTAGGTAAAACTATAATAGGGGCTGTGATTAATTTTTTCTTTAATAACTCAAAGGCATTTAAACAACTTTCAGTAAATTCAAATTTCTTGTCCTTTTCTATTGATTAGTTTTTCTTTTAATAACTCAAAGGCATTTAAACAGTTTTCAGTAAATTCAAATTTCTTGTCCTTTTCTAAAAGTTGGCAAATAATTTTTTAAAAATCTTTAATAAAATTCCTGTAAAAACCAACATGTCCAAGAAAACTCCAAACCTCTCTTACATTAGTAGTAAGTGTTAGTTTAGATATAACTTGAATTTTTGCAGGGTCTGCTTCCATACCATCTTCCAAAATTTTATGCCGTAATACAATTTCTCCTGTAACCATAAATTGACATTTCTCCCAATTTGGATTCAAATTAGTTCTTTCGCATAACTCTAAAACTTTTTCAAGATAATTTAGCATGCGTGAAATGATATTCCAAATACAGAGAAATCATCCATAAATACTTCTAATCCATCGTCAATTAACTTACTAAATATGAACATCATACATCTCTGGAATGTTGCAGGTGCATTACATAACTCAAAAGGCATTCTTCGAAAAGCAAAAGTTCCAAAAGGACTAGTAAATGTTGTCTTTTCTTGACAGGAACAATAGGAATTTGATGGTAGCTGGTATATCCATCTAAAAAATAAAAATATTTGTGCCTAGCAAGTCTAATATGAAGTTGATGGTAACCGGTATATCCATCTAAAAAGCAAAAATATTTGTGCCCAGCAAGTCTACTCTAAAAGCAAAAGTTCCAAAAGGACTAGTAAATGTTGTCTTTTCTTGATCCTCAGGAGCAATAAATTTAATGGTAACCGGTATATCCATCTAAAAAACAAAAATATTTGTGCCCAGCAAGTCTATTAACCGGTATATCCATCTAAGAAACAAAAATATTTGTGCCCAACAAGTCTATCTACTATTTGGTCTTCGGTATATCCATCTAAAAGATAAAAATATTTGTGCCCAGCAAGTCTATCTACTATTTGGTCTAAAGTATATCCATCTAAATAAAAAAATATTTGTGCCCAACAAGTCTATCTACTATTTGATCTAAAGTATATCCATCTAAAAAATAAAAATATTTGTGCCCAACAAGTTTATCTACTGTTTGGTCTAAAAAAAAAAATAAAAATATTTGTTCCCAGAAAGTCTATCTACTATTTGGTCTAAAAAGGATAAAGGGAAGTGATCTTTCCTAGTGGCAGTGTTTAATTTTCTAAAATCAATGCAGATACGCCACCCAGTAACTTGTCTGATAGGTATTAATTCATTATTTTCTTTTATTTCAACAGTCACTCCTCCTTTTTTAGGAACACAATGAATTGGACTTACCCACACACTATCTGAAATAGGATATATAATTTCAGTGTCTAACCATTTCAAAATTTCCTTTTTAACTACTCATCGTTGGATTTAATCTCCTTTGTGGATCAACTCTTGGTTTATATTATTCAACTAATATAATTTTGTGCATACAGATCGAAGGACTGATTCCCTTAATAATAGCTAAGTTCCAACCAAAAGCTTTCTTATATCTTTTCAATGTATCTAACAGTCTTTGCTCTTGCAAATCATTTAATTTTGAAGATATAATAACATGTAATTTAGATGAGTCTCCCAGAAACACATACTTCAAGTGGCTAGGTAATATTTTCAACTCAAGTTCAGATTGTTTTATAATTGATGAAACTAGATTCTTATCAGCATTTCCTGTAATATCTAGCATCTCAAATCTTTCCTGAACATAAGAAATTGATTCTTATCAGTATTTTCTGTAATATCTAGCATCTCAAATCTTTCCTGAACATAATCTAATTCTTCATTTTNCAAAATTGTTATTCCAATTGAAATTTGGATGATTCTTCCAACCTAAGTTATAATAGTTCAAATAAGGGTTGTNATATCTTTTCCAGTTGCTAAAAATGGTCTCCCTAAAATAATAGGTATTTATTTATCTTTCTCCATATCTAAGATAATGAAATCCATAGGAAAGATAAATTTATCAACTTTTACTAACACATCTTCTATAACTCCCTTAGGATATGTAACTGAACGATCTGCTAACTAAAGAGTTACAGAAGTAGGTGAGACTTCTCCTAATCCTAATTTGTTGAAAATGGATAGAGACATAAGATTAATGCTGTCTCCCAAATCACATAAAGCTCTTCCATAAAATTTTTCACCGATAGCACACGGTATAATGAAATTACCAGGTTCTTTTAATTTTTCAGGAAGCTTTTTCTGAATAATTGCACTACACTCTTCACTAAGTGCAACCGTTATCAGTGAACTTCCTTTTCTTGTTCAGAATATCTTTCATAAATTTCACATAATTGAACATTTGCTCTAAGGATTCTACGAAGGGAATATTTACCGTTAACTTCTTAAGAAATTCTAAAAATTTAGAAAATTGTTTATTCTGTTTGTGTTGCTTCAATCATTTAAGAAACGGTGGTGGAGGTTTCTCCACAGTAATTTTCATTGGTGTAAGTGGATATTTTAAATCTGGATACTCATGATCATTTTCTTTGTCAGTATCCCCTTTCTCTTTTTCAATTTTTGTTTCTTTCTGTACTCTTGTTTCCAATTCTTTTCCACTTTGAAATTATATCGGTTTGATTTGTTCTTTTCCTTGATCTTTAGGATTTGGTTCCATAGTACTAGGAAAAGTTCATAATGTTCGGTTACTAAGTGCAATAACAATATGCCCTAATTGATTTTCAATATTCTTAATAGCAGTTTCTTGATTTTGTAATTGATTTCCATAATTTGTAATTGATTTCCTTGATTCTGCAATTGTTGACCCATGTTTAATATCAGCTCTTCCCCTTAATTGGTTCTCAATATTCTTAATAGCAGTTCCTTGATGTTGTAATTGATTTCCTTGAATCTATAATTGATTTCCTTGATTCTATAATTGTTGACCCATGTTTAATATCAGCTCTTCCATAGATACAATTTCCTTGATTCTGTAATTGTTGACCCATGTTTAATATCAACTCTTCCATAGACAACTTCTTTTCCTTAATTTAAGTGTTACTGTTAAATCCTAGAGGATAAGAATGTCTCAATTAATATTTCCTTGGTTGGATGAATTTCCTAATGGGTTCACTGGGTTGTTCGCCCATTGTTGATTTGTAGCAGAATTGTTATTCCAATTAAAATTTGGATGATTCTTCCAACCTGGGTTATAATAGTTCGAATAAGGGTTGTTGGGTCTATTAATAGAATTTAAAGTCTCATATGAAGCTTGAACATCCACAAATTGCCCAGATGAATTTTCTTCCATCATAAGAGGTGTTGGAGAATAATTCATTCCATAATGATCTAATTTCTTTGATATTGCAGTAATCTGCAAAACTAACATAGATATTGCATCAGAATCATGGATACTAGCTACTCTTTTAGGATTTACCCTTTCATCATTGAAAATTGTTGGTAGTCATTTCTTCTATTAATAAATAAGCCTCATCAAAAGGTTTTGAAAAAATTGTTGGTAGCTATCTCTTCTATTAACGAATAAGCCTCATCAAAAAGTTTTGACATTAACGAACCACCAGCGGCAACATCTATAATCGGTCTAAGTGATCCCACTAATCAATTATAAAAAGTTTGAATTATCAACCAATCTGGTAATGAATGATGAGGGCACTTCCTAAGAAGATCTTTAAATCTCTCAAGCTTCATATATTGACTCTCCATCAATTTGATAGAACGATGTTATGTCATTTCTATGTTTAGCAGTTTTGGATGGAGAGAAATATTTGGATAGAAATTTCTGTGAAAGTTCTCCCCATGTTCTAATAGATCCTAGTGCTAACAAATTTAACCACATCTTAGCCTTATACCTAAGTGAAAAAGGAACAATTCTAAGTCTAACAGCATTGTTTGAAACTCTGTCATATTTAAAGGTAGCACACATTTCTAAAAAACTAGCGAGGTGTAAATTAGGATCGTTATTTGGTGTACCTCTGAATTGATTGTTTTGTACCATTTGGATAATAGCAGGTTTAAGCTCAAATGAATTAGCAACTACATCAGAATTTTGGATAGATAAGTGAATTTCATCTGCTGTAGGATTTGCATAATCTCGTAGGGGTCTAGGTTGGTGTTCATTTTCTATTCCTTGATTGTTAATGTTGTTTTCCATTGTATCAGAATTTCTAGGTTCTCTTCTCAATCTTCTAATTTTTCTGGCAGTGCACTCTAATTCTGAATCAGGGTATAAGATTTTCAGGTCCAAATTTACGCATACAATTTGAACAGTACACAACAAAATAATTAACTAAATATGAAAATAAGTTGCAATTCAAGTAAAATTTTTTTAATAATCCTAATTTCTCCATTACTCTAATTATGATTCTTGTTTCTCCCCCACAACGACACCAAAAACTTGACAGTGACTTTACATATGCTTAAAAATATAAGTATTTAATACTGCTGCTAAAAGATTTAATTCCTCAGCAAATGCACCAAAAACTTAATAATAGTTATAGATTCGATAAAGACGTATGTATAAAATATTCAATAATTGTAAAGTCACACTTATCAACGTAAGTATACGTATCCCTCAAGAATTTAGAGCTCTAATGGAGTCCTAGATATCGATCCCACAGGGAGTAATATTAGAACTACGAACTAAGATTTTAGAAAAGTAATACTTTAATCGCAACAATGGAATTCAATTTGCTTATCTATCACTAATAGGCAATTGAAATAAATATGTAATTTTAATAACTATTAAATAATTAATTATACTAATGAAGGTTCTAATGTGATATTCAATATATAAGAAAAAATCATTCTCCTTGTCAAGAAATTATAGTGAATGGATAAAGTGAATCGGTTCAATTGTATTGTGCCAAACAGGAGCATACCTATTCTTTACCCTTTGGTCCAGGCATAAAGAACATTGACTAACCCTACNAATTATAAGAAGTTTGAATTATCAACCAATCTGGCAATGAATGATGAGGGAACTTCCTAAGAAGATCTTTAAATCTCTCCCAAGCTTCATATATTAACTCTCCATCAATTTGATATAATGATGTTATGTCATTTCTATGTTTAGCAGTTTTGGATGGAGAGAAATATTTGGATAGAAATTTCTGTGAAAGTTCTCCCCATGTTCTAATAGATCCTGGTGCTAAGAAATTTAACCACATCTTAGCCTTATACCTAAGTGAAAAAGGAAAAATTCTAAGTCTAACATCATCGTTTGAAACTCTGTCATATTTAAAGGTAGCATACAGTTCTAAAAAACTAGCGAGGTGTAAATTAGGATCTTTATTTGGTGTACCTCTGAATTGATTATTTTGTACCATTTGGATAATAACAGGTTTAAGCTCAAATGAATTAGCAGCTACATCAAGATTTTAGGATAGATAAGTGAATTTCAGATAATAGCAAGTTTAAGCTCAAATGAATTAGCAGCTACATCAGGATTTTGGATAGATAAGTGAATTTCATCTGCTGCAAGATTTGCATAATCTCTTAGGGGTCTAGGTTGGTGTTCATTCTTTATTCCTGGATTGTTCAGGCACAAATGAATTAGCAGCTACATCAGGATTTTGGATAGATAAGTGAATTTCATCTGCTGTAGGATAAATGAATTAGCAGCTACATCAGGATTTTGGATAGATAAGTGAATTTCATCTGCTGTAGAATTATCTCTTAGGGGTCTAGGTTGGTGTTCATTTTCTATTCCTTGATTGTTAATGTTGTTTTCAATTGCATCATAATTTCTAGGTTCTCTTCTCAATCTTCTAACTTTTCTGGCAGTGCGCTCTAATTCTGAATCAGGGTATAAGATTTTCAGGTCCAAATTTGCGCATATAATTTGAAAAGTACACAGTAAAAAAATTAACTAAATATGAAAATAAGTTGCAATTCAAGTAAAAATTTTATAATAATCCTAATTTCTCCATTACTCTAATTATGATTATTGTTTCTCCCCGGCAACGGCACCAAAAACTTGACAGTAACTTTGCATATGCTTAAAAATATAAGTATTTAATACTGCTGCTAAAAGATTTAATTCCTTAGCAACTGCACCAAAAACTTAATAACATTTATAGATTCGATAAAGATGTATGTATAAAATATTCATTAATTGTAAAGTCACACTTATTAACACAAGTATACATATCACTCAAGTAATATAGAGCTCTAATGGAGTCCTNGATTCAATATATAAGAAAACATCATTCTCCTTGTCAAGAAATTATAGTGAATGGATAAAGTGAATCAGTTCTAAATTGTATTGTGCTAAATAGGAGTATACCTATTCTTTACCCATTGGTCCAGGCATAAAGAACAATGACTAACTCTACGCTTGTTTACTGGATCTGCGGCTAGGCTGGGAGGATGCCGGCTCTCACTTCAGAGCTCCCAAATTCCCCTCCCCTGAGGGCTAACATCTACACTTCAGCACCCAAACGATAGGACCGAATTGGGGATTTTATTCTGTCACTGTAAAATCTCCAATTCTATGTCCGATAATTTTATTTCTCTATTTATTTGCACCCAAGTTACAAGGGCTTTGACCTCCCTGAATCTTTGATGTTACCTTCACTTTAGTTGTAAAACTCAATATATTTTAATAAATCAATTGGCCAAATTGAAAGTAAATTAAGATCGAAGTGAAAAGATCATCACAATTTCTTTAACATTTTCATGGCTCAACCAGTTCAAATCACCATTTCATAAATCTCAGAACAAGGAGAATGATAGAGAAAACTACTCAAATCTCATGGGGAAAACACAAAAAAACTTGAAATTCATATATAAAATCAAAGTCATACAGACGACAACAATAAATAAACTTATCTCTAATTTCTCCCCAAGCAAACTCCTCGAAGTTTCTCTGAATCTCTTCCTTTCTTTACAACACACAGAATTCCTCTTTGAAGCGACAAGGAAGAAGAAATCTCTCACTTTCCCTCCACTCTTACAATCACTCAAAGAATTCCTCACAATTTAGACCCTCTACACTTTTCCCACACTTCAATTTTGAGCCTCCCCCCTCTTTTATTTTTGGCCAAAGTTTTCTCTTTAAAGATGTGGATGAGTTTTCCCAAGAGTTTCCTAAGCACCCCTCCAAAATTCACCTCATCCAGTGCATAGTTGGACATAACCGCTGAGCTCGCAGTCGGTGGGCCTTCTAAGTGAACTAATTTTGGAGTCTTGGAAAAAGTCCGCCGTCGACGCCATTGGGCTCGTTGTCGGCGCCGTAGTTAAATTTTTCACATTTTGGTCCTTTTCACTCCAAATTTGCTCATTTTTGCTCCAATGACCCTAATTCATCATTTCCTACAATAAAACATAAAAAAACCTTTCTTTAAAGTGCAATATCATCAAAAATAGTATAAAATAGGTATGAAAATCTCAACATATTTTCCTTTGGTCAAGTATCATTAATGCAATAGAAAATCTTAATTACCTTTTTGATCACTTAGATTGGAAGATGAAGGAAAACTTTGTTCATACGAGACAGATTGAAGCGGGTTTGGAGCAGAAGTTCAAAAAGAATGAATGGATCGATGAAAATTTGACTGATCAATCCTCATACTGAACCTTTTACAATTTATACGTCCATTACAAGTCTATGAGAGATATTAGAGGAGGAGAAAGTACTGAAGATGGAGAGGAGTAATTGAAGAAGTTGGACTCTCTACTGTTTAAAATTAATTATGTTTTTAATGTATTTGTATTGGATTTCCTTTAAAACTTTGTGTGATTGTGTTGAATTTGCTTTGCTTTAAATTCATAAAACTTTANAGATGTAACCTTCACTTTAGTTGTAAAACTCAATATATTTTAACAAATCAATTGGCCAGATTGAAAGTAAAATTAATATTGAAGTGAAAAGATCATCACAATTTATTAAACATTTTTATGGCTTCACCAATTCAAATTACCATTTCGCAAAATATCATCACAATTTCTTTAACATTTTCATGGCTCAACCAATTCAAATCACTATTTCATAAATCTCAAGACAAGGAGAATGACAGAGAAAACTACTCATATCTCATGGGGAAAACACAACAAAACTCAGAATTCATAAATAAAATCAAAGTCATACAAACTACAACAATAAATAAACTTATCTCTAATTTCTCCCCAAGCAAACTTGTCAAAGTTCCTCTGAATCTCTTTCTTTCTTTACAACACACAGAATTCCTCTTCGAAGCGGCAAGGAGGAAGAAATCTCTCACTTTCCCTCCACTCTTATAATCACTCAAAGAATTCCTGACAATTTAGACTCTCTACACTTTTCCCACACTTCAATTTTGAGCCTCCCCCCTCTTCTATTTTCGGCCAAAGTCTTCTCTTTAAAGATGTGGATGAGTTTTCTCAAAAGTTTCCTAAGCGCCCCTCCAAAATTCACCTCATCCAATGCATAGTTGGACATAACCGCTGAGCTCGCCGTCGGCGGGCCTTCTAAGTGAACTAATTCTAGAGTCTTGGGAAAAGTCCACCGTCGGCGCCGTTGGGCTCGTCGTCGGCGCCCTAGTTCAATTCTTCACATTTTGGTCCTTTTCGCTCCAAATTTGCTCCTTTTTACACCTTTTTTCTCCAATGACCCTAATTCATCATTCCTGCAATAAAACATAAGAAAAACCTTTCTTTAAAGTGCAATACCATAAAAAATAGTATAAAATAGGTATGAAAATCTCAACATATTTTCCTTTGGTCAAGTATCATTAATGCAATAGAAAATCTTAATTACCTTTTTGATCACTTAGATTGGAAGATGAAGGAAAACTTTGATCATACGAGTCAGATTGAAGCGGGTTTGGAGTAGATGTTCAAGAAGAATGAATGGATCGATGAAAATTTGACTGATCAATTCTCATACTGAACCTTTTACAATTCATACGTCCATTACAAGTCTATGGGAGATATCAGAGGAGGAGAAAGTACTGAAGATGGAGAGGAGTAATTGAAGAAGTTGGACTCTCTACTATTTAAAATTAATTAAGTTTTTAATGTAATTGTATTGGATTTCCTTTAAAACTTTGTGTGATTGTGTTGAATTTGCTTTGCTTTAAATTCATAAAACTTTAATTGTATGTTTAGTTTAGTTTTCAATGTTCTAGTGTTGTGTCTTGATTTTGACGCTGAATTAGAGTGTGATTTGCTTTATGTATGTGTGAGTGTGATTGAAAATCTATGTTTGTAAAAGTTTGGAATTTCATATATAAAAGTTAGTTTTTGTGTTGTTTGTAAAAGATTTGTTTGTGGACTTTTGATGAATATTATTGTTTAAAAAGACTAAATTGATGTTGAAGTGAATTGGAAACAACTGAAATTGCAAAAACGCAGAAAATTGAAATTTTTTGTTGTAGCGCCGACGAATCCTAAGACGAGAAAATTCCCTAATCTCTTAAAATTTTGTGATTTACACTATAAAAATGCCATTTTTTCCACTTCGGCCACCTTCAACCTTTGGTTTACACCCCTAAGACTTGCTAGCACTTAGATTTGAGGAAATTAGAACACAAAAGAAGTTCGGATTTCAACTTCTCTTGGTAAGAGCTACACTTTGAACTCAAAAGTTTTAATTTTTACCAAGGATTTCTTCTACATTGCCTAGATCTGAAATTTTAAAATTTTTGGGAAGATTTTGAGAAAATCCTTTGGTGAAGAACTCTTACTTAGTTAATTTAAGTTTATGACATTCCCCTTTGTGATTTTCAAAATTTTTGGAATTTATTTGGATTTTATCATTTTTCTAGAAAAATTGTTATGGCCCTAAAGAACAGTAAAGGAAAGAGGAAAGTGGATTTTGTTGATAAAAAATTTTTCAACTACAAATCTAACATTTGTTTCAATAGTCTGCTTACAACAAAGAAAGTAATTCAGAATCAACGTTTAAAAATCTGAGTGGTGAAGTCTAGAGATTGGTTGTTGCNTAAAGATGAATATTATTGTTTAAAAAGACTAAATTGATGTTGAAGTGAATTGGAAACAACTGAAATTGCAAAAATGCAGAAAATTGAAATTTTTGGCTCTAGCGCCGACGACTCCCGAGACGAGAAAATTCCCTAATCTCTTAAAATTTTGTGATTTACACTGTAAAAATGCCATTTTTTCCACTTCGGTCACCTTCAACCTTTGGCTTACACCCCTAAGTCTTGCTAGCACTTAGACTTGAGGAAATTAGAACACAAAAGAAGTTCGGATTTCATCTTCTCTTGGTACGAGCTACACTTTGAACTCAAAAGTTTTATTTTTCACCAAGGATTTCTTCTACATTGCCTAGATGTGAAATTTTAAAATTTTTGGGAAGATTTTGAGAAAATCCTTTGGTGAAGAACTCTTACTTAGTTAATTTAAGTTTATGACATTCCCCTTTGTGATTTTCAAAATTTTTGGAATTTATTTGGATTTTATCATTTTTCTAGAAAAATTGCTATGGCCCTAAACAACAGTAAAGGAAAGAGGAAAGTGGATTTTGTTGATAAAAAAATTTTCAACTACAAATCTAACATTTGTTGCAATAGTCTGTTTACAACAAAGAAAGTAATTCAGAATCAACGTTTAAAAATCTGAGTGGTGAAGTCTAGAGATTGGTTGTTGCTTAATAGTGGGAGAATTTCTGTTACTTTACTACCGAGGCTATTATTGGTGTAGTCATGGAGTTTTATGCCAAATTTAGAGAGAGTTCTGATGACCACGTCTATATTCATGGTAAAATGGTTGAATTCACCCATAGGAGAATTAATGAATTTTATCAGTTGCAGGATATATGAAGCTATCAGTATAAAGCATTCTCTACTACAAATGAGGCCCTGGAGGAATTTATTTTATTTCTTACTGATGGGAATGGAGCTTGGAAGGTGAAAAATAATTTTAAGGTAAACTTCCCTGCTTCTATGTTAAATATGGTCTCCAAGGCTTGACATTACTTTATATCGGCCTGAATGATACATATGTATCACCATAAAGAAGTTACTATAGATAGTGTCATCCTGAACTTTTGTATTCAACAGATGAGCAGGATATATGTAGGCTCTATTATATATATAAACACTCATTCTATTACTTTGGGTGAAACGACTGGTGGATTAGCACACCCTGCCCTGATCTTCACANGACGGTGGGAGAGTTTCTGTTACTTTACTACCAAGGCTATTATTGGTGTAGTCATGGAGTTTTATGCCAACTTTAGAGAGAGTTATGATGACCACATCTATATTCATGGTAAAATGGTTGAATTCACCCATAAGAGAATTAATGAATTTTATCAGTTGCAGGATATATGAAGCTATCAGTATAAAGCATTCTCAACTACAAATGAGGCCCTGGAGGAATTTATTTCATTTCTTACTGATGGGAATGGAGCTTGGAAGGTGAAAAATAATTTTAAGGTAAACTTCCCTGCTTCTATGTTAAATGTAGTCTCCAAGGCTTGACATTACTTTATATCGGCCTGAATGAAACCTATGTATCACCATAACGAAGTTACTAAAGATAGTGTCATCCTAAACTTTTGTATTCAACAGATGAGCAGGATATATGTAGGCTCTATTATTTATATAAACACTCATTCTATTACTTTGGGTGAAACGACTGGTGGATTAGCACACCCTGCCCTGATCTTCACATTATGTGAGCAGGCAGGAGTTGATTTTAGAAGTGATGAGGAAAATATTGAGCCTCTTAAACTAATTGGGCCTGCAAACATTAAAACCTATGAATCTCATGTTGGATGGAGATCGGGAATTAGGAGTAGGGACATTCCTTCTAATTCTAGCACTCCTACTCTCCAGGGACTTATGGAACAAATGATGATCCAACAAGGAGATATTTTAAGAATGGAGAGCAGGATTGAAAATTTGGAGGCCATAAATGCACATAATGATGATTTAAAAAGACAAGAGTTTGAGTATGATGTTGCAGATGATGATGTTATGATTAGATACATGAGGGGTGACCACTCAGTATAGATTCCTAGTCACCATATTTTTACTCCTTATCAGCAGCAAAACTTTCATGTAGAAGAAGAAGATGATGATGATGATGATGAGTGGTGATGTCTTTTTAGTCATACTTGTTTATTTAGTTTATTGTTTGTTGCATTTTGTTATTGTTATTGTTTAATTGTTAAGTGTGAAACTTTGATTTGTATTTAAATGTGGTGTTGTGAACTATAAACTATAGAAATGTTGTAAAGTTGAAAATGATTTTAATACTGTTATTTGTTTTTAGTACTTTGTTGTATTTTAATTTGTAGCTAACTATTTCTCAGTATACAAATTTTTATTTTGTATGTTATTTAATGTTTCAAGTTTCGTAGTATTCATTTTAGGAACTGCAATATTTCAGAGTTAAGTTTCAAAGTCACAATCTTCAATAAGTAAGTCTTTCCACTATATATTAATTGTTTTCTTTCACCCTGAAATTTCAGTTTTTCATGCTTAATTTATGTTTCGGGGNTAAAGGTTAATTTTAGAGATTAAGATATTTGGTATGAGAGAATAAGACTATGTTTTTCCATTATAAGTAGAGGAATTTGTATTTTTAAAGTATTAAGATTATTAGAATTTCATGTAAGAAGAAAAGAATAAAACTTTATGAAAAATCTTCAAATCTAATATGAATTTAAGGAATGTGAAAAGTTTTTAACTTTAAGAAAAGGGTAGTGAAGTTCAAAATCATTAAAGGCTATCCAGCTGTAGTAATCCTCGCATATATAAAAAAAAAGAGAAAGAAAAGAAAGAAAAGAAAAAGGATTGAAAATGATCCTGAAAGAAAAGAAAAAAGATGTGAGGAGAAGCTTGAGGAGATGCCTAATAAAAAATTAGTTTTACTTAAATCAACTTAAGGAAGATGGCTTGACTACATTCTCTAAACTTGTATTTAAATATTAGCATATTTTCTAGTAAAGTTTTTTTAAGTTCTTTTTCATATGGATATTCTAAGTGGATTTAATATGACAATTTGCAATTATTCTTAAAAAGAATAGAGAATCAGAAATCTTAGACTTGACTGCTAGATATTCTAATACCTTTAGTATTAACTGGATTTATTTTAATTTTTCTTGAGTTATGATATTATATTTAGTATACCAAAATATGAAAATCTAGAAGTTAAAATTCTGTCATAAGACATATTTTTAAGTAGTAAAGGAGTTACTTGAGGACAAGTAACATTTAAGTTTAGGGGATTTTGATACACCAAAAATATATGTATTTTTAGACCTATATTTTATATTTATTTTTGGTGATATTGTACTATAAAGGAAGATTTTTTTTATATTTTGTTGCAGGTTGATGATTTTTAGGAATTGAAGCAAAAGGGAAGCAAAAAGGATGGAATTTGGAGTCAAAATGACATTTTGGAGGAAAAAACTCAACGTCAATGGTATCAGTCGGTGCCAGCATGAAACAGGAGTCTAGAATAGTAGGGGCACCGATGGTGCTAGACTGGGCACCGATGGCGCCATTAGAAAGAGAATACATAAATAAATTTGGGCCACGGGCACTGACGACGCCATCATGGGCGCCAACGACGCCATCATGGGCGCCAACGACGCCATCGTGGGAGCCAACGACACCAAGGTCGGTGCTAGGAAAAATTCTAGAAGATTCGATGAATTTGGACATATTTTGAAGAGTTGTTGGAGGCACCTCTTAGAGAATTGACATTAAGCTTTGAAAAATTGCTCAGAAAAAATGATAGTTAGAGGGGGCTAGAGTGTAATCGAGTTTACTTGACTGTTCTATTATTTAATGTGGTGAGTCTAAGTGTGATTTTCTCCTATGAGTTGTTAAGAGAGGGAGAGAAGTGAGAGTTTTCTTCTTTCATACATCTTTAAAGAGAAAATCAAGAGGCTTATAAAGAGAGAAAGAGTCCAAGAGATGCTATAAGGGATTTGCTTTGAGAAAGAGTTACAGTTAAGTGGGATTTAATTATTATTGTTGTGTAAACTTTCTTTTATTTATGAAATTCATATTTTGTTGTATCTTTCTCATGATGTCTGAGTAGTTTTCTTTGTTTTTCTCCCTACTCTGAGATATGGTGAAATGAAGAGATAAATTGGATGTGCCAATTTTAAAATAAAAAATAAATTATGATAATTTTTCCACTCTGTTCTTAATTTACTTTTTCATCTGGCCAATTGAAATGTTAAAATCTGTTGTGAAACATATGATCTGGGAAATGGAGTATGAGTTCTACAACAAAGTGGGAATCACATTCAATTCTATGAAGTGATTTTTTCATGGAATTGGATGCAAATAAATAGGAAAATATATATTATTGGGCAAAGAATTGGAGATTTTAGGATGAGAGACTAAAATACTCAATTTGTTCTTAGTGTTTAAGAACTACAGTGAGAGTTAGCCTTCAGGGGAAGGGAAGTGGGAGCTCTGGACTGAGAGCCAATATCCTCCCAACGTAACCACAGATTTAGAGACTAAACCTAAGATTAGTCAAGGATTCTCTAAAACACTTGACTAAGGGTAGAGAATTTAAATTTATCTTATTTGGCACAATACAAACTCAAACCATTTATCTCTCTCATTTAACCAAAAACTCAGTGACCTCTAGTAATTTTCTCATGAATAAAAACTTTATTTTGGATACTTAAGTAAATAAATTTTGAAAATATTATTTTCTAAATTTAAATAATTATTTAAATTAAATTCCACATTTTCTCCACTAATGTTTCAATTGACCCATGAACAAAGTCATTTGAATTTTGATTAATGAGTTATGAGGTGAAGAGCCCCAAAGGCAAAGGCTTAACTTTAGATTTTGGCGCCTTAACAAAAATTTAGGATTAATCAAAGGGAAAATAGGAAATATTGATCCTAATGAGCATGTTTGGGTGATTGAAATACAATGCGACTAAAAGGTAGGAACTCACTTGCCACCTTTTCTATAATAAGAACAAAATTGTAATTTCCTTAATTATCATGACTTGGAAGTCAATCGAAGTTAAACGATTCTCAAGTGATGGGTTCAATTTAGGAAGATAATATTTCATTAATTTTAAACTCATAATTGATGATGATGTTATCTTTCAATAAGAATGCATGTCATTTAAATTAGAATTATGTTAAGTTACCATTTCACCTATTGTGATTGTTCAGGGCTTTATAGTGACCTAGGTTTGACATTTAAACTCATTTGATTGGATTTAGAAGATAACATGATTGATGATTAACACCTTTTTATACTTTAAGCCCAATTTTAACTGTAGAAATCAAAACCTTTACTTACTTAAATTTGCCTTAGGGGCACCCACCCACATAACTCTTAAACAAAATATTGATTGATTAATTAAGTTTCTTAACCTTAGGATAAATAAAACATCATTTTTCCTTGAGTAATGGGATGAATATAGCTTAACCTTGGATGATTAATAAAATGATATGATAAGTTCAACATGAACTCAAAATATTTCAAGAAATCTTCAAAGTGGTTCAGGGTCATGCTCCGAGCACTTTGAAATCTCTTGAATATTTTGAAGGGCAAATTGAACTTGCTGTATTTTGTTCTAAAATCAACCACTAAGATCTTCTGAGACTCAATAAAAGTCATAAATTAGGGTTTGGTAGCTATATTTTCATATACCCTTGCAATTTGAATTCCTTGCAAAAATTATATACATATTGCTAAAGCTAACCTTTCAGGTGGAGGAGCAGGAAGAATCGACAGGTATGCTTTTAAGTTATTACATTTACTTTTTTGTACCTCTCATTTCTTGCTTGTATGCTTAAGGTCACCCTGTATGTCTAAACCAAAAACTAAAACTAAATAAGATAAAACTCACCGCCACAACAGACAAAATATAAGATAACTCAAAATTTAATCACAAACAAAACAACAAAACAAAAATTGCAGCTAAATTAAAACGTCTCTGTCGGATAATCGGGAATCCATTAGAGGAGGTAACCTACAGTTACTAACGAGATTTCCCATAATCTAAATGAAAGTATGGACCTCATTAAGTTGGATTTAGTAAATTCATTTGGCTAAGTGAATTCAAAAGAAAATAGTGGTGCCAGAATGAGGGAACTGTAGGATCCTAACTGGTTTTGCTCTAATCAACTTTAACATCCCACATAATATTTAAATAACCTAAGGAAATATTTGATTTAACATCAGGACTTGATACACTAAAAAACTTAAACTCGCTATGGCGAGGAGCTTGGAGCTAGCATTGTGGGCAGCACTGTCATCTTCAATAGCAAAACATGTCTAAACTAGCTAAACCTTTCTTTAGAGTTAAACAATCGAGCCATAAGATTTTGAGCTTTTATGCCGAATGCGACATGAATCCCCAACTTATCTTAAGGCTTTTGTATGGCTCTGTTATATGATATAAACCCTAACCTGTTTTAGGATTCTAAGGTTGTCGTTCGTCATGACCTAAATCTTCACATCATCCAAGCTATTTGTGTGATCATATCACACGACAAGCTCTAATTAATAAAATTGGCAGGATGAAACTTTTAAATGATTTCTTCCTCAAAGTAGAAGCCAAACCATAGAATAGCTTCGGAAGTCATTGAGGTTCTCCTCATGATCTATGACATCCCCTAGTTCCTCTTCTTTTGGATTCAAAAATAAATATTCCAAATTTGACCCATTCCAATTTCACACCTCTCATGTCTAATCTCGTTGAAAAGTCCTATTACTTTGACCTCTCTGAATACAATATCCCTTAATTTTTATCGAGAGTTTTCTTATGTGACTTTGGTTATCTAAGATGTAATTAACTATAGAGGCTTGCCTTTATAGGAAATTTTTAAGAACCCAGCTTAATATAAACCTAATTTAATTTTTCATATTAAATAGGGGAACTTGACGACTTATAATATAAAATAATTTCACAGACCAAACGGATAACATGTATTTCTTTGTTTATTTGATCAAGTCTCACCCTCAAGTCTTGTGTTTATCTTTCGGGATAGATACATAGCTTGAGGTGTAGTGCTCTTTCATTTTAACTATGAAAGATATGAGATCGGTTTGATTTCATATTTTTTTTCTAAACTTAAATATATATATAAATTAAATGTCTTTCCGAAGCGAGCAACAAAGTTTCAATTCCGGCGACTAACAGCTTTGATCCCTGGATACTGCTAATATGCACAAGACAACAACAATTCACATTATATTTCACTTATATTTCTTTACTTTCAACAAAATCAAAAATTTGATCCTGAAGAAAAATAAGAATTTATTTTTTAATTTATATATATTGGGATACTAAGCAAGTATATGTGTCGTTATCAAGTAATATAGGACTTTTTGATTAAGATCTGAATATCAAACCCATAAGGAGAATACGCAATATGCACTATTGAACATCAACCTTTCTATTTTTAATAAAAATATAATTATCTAAACTAAAGATGATTTTTACAGTAATGAAAATTTAAATATTTTTGGTATTTTCAATATTTTGATAGAACAATAATAATTTAAAAAGATAATTAGAATTTTTGTAGAAGAAAAGCACTAAATATGAAAATATCTTTCTTCTTNTTTTCCTATTTATTTGCAGTCAATCATATGAATACATTCTCATTCATACAAACTCATGTGATTCTTTCCAATTGTTGACTGAAAGAATACCAGCCCAATTCTTACATGTTATCGCAATAAATTTTAACATATGTATTGGCCAAATCAAGAAGTAAATGAAGTGCATGGATTTAAATCATCACAACTTCTTCCATCATTAAAGATCAATACTCTCCACAACTTCCTTCCAAAACTTAATTACTTATCATTTTAAGAAGAAAGATAAAGGGATTAGCCAAATCAAGAAGTAAATGAAGTGCATGGATTTAAATCATCATAACTACTTCCAACATTAAAGATCAATACTCTCCACAACTTCCTTCCAAAACTTAATTACTTATCATTTTAAGAAGAAAGATAAAGTATCAATATTTTCCACAACTTCCATCCAAAACTTAATTACTTATCATTTTAAGAAGAAATATAAAGAAAACTAAAATCATGGAGAAAACAAAACCACACTTTAGTTTAAAAGTAGAAATCATTGTCAAACCAACATACTTCCATCCAAAACTTAATTACTTATCATTTTAAGAAGAAAGATAAAGAAAACTACTCATATCTATGGAGAAAATAAAATCACACTTTAGTTTAAAAGAAGAAATTATTGTCAAACCAACAACAAGTCTTGATTAAAGTCTCATCCAAAACTTAATTACTTATCATTTTAAGAAGAAAGATAAAGAAAACTACTCAAAATCTATAAAACCACACTTTAGTTTAAAAGTAGAAATCATTGTCAATCCAACAAGTAGTCTAAACTTAATTACTTATCATTTTAAGAAGAAAGATAAAGAAAACTACTCAAAATCCATGAATAAAACAAAACCACACTTTAGTTTAAAATAAGAAATCATTGTCAAACCAACAACTAGTCTCAATTAAAACCAAAAGTAGTCTCAAAACAAAAAGATAAAAACTTATCTCAAGTCCTCCGCCAAACTC
>JXCR01042664.1:57754-88055 GCA_002079205.1 Phalaenopsis hybrid cultivar
TTTACTCGTCCAATAACTACCACTGGTGCTTAAGTGCAGGGTCTCTGGTGCTTAGGCTCGCCCTTCTCTGTTTAATCGGCACTTAAGCATCGGATCTGACGCTTAGGTGCCAAAGCTCTTTTGCACATTTTTCACCTTTTTGCTCCAAATTTGATCATTTTCACTCCTTTAAGCATTTTTCACCCTTTTCACCTGTATCTGCAAGAAAAACACAAAAATATCTTCCATTAAAGTGCAATATCTCACAAATAGATATAAAAATGTGTCTAAAATACTGTATATTTTAGGTGTATCAAAATCCCCCAAACTTAGAATGTTACTTATCCTCAAGTGACACTTCAATCTTTAAAAACTAAATATGTATGATATGTATATGAGTTTCTTTAGGAGTTACTAAAATTTTGATTTAGAAATATAGCAGTCTAATTTAGAAAAAAATATTCAGTAAATGAGACCAACTTAAAGTTTAAAAATTCTTAATGTTAAGAAAGATGAAAATATGAGTTTCTAATTAATTCAGAAATATATTGTAGATTTTCCAAATTTAGAATTTAGTTCTTTTATTATCTCCACTTAAAAATTTTCTTTAAAAATAATTTACTTACTATATTATATCTATAAGCTTAACATAAAAAGATCAAATGTAGAACCAATTTTTGATTAGGCACTAATCCTCAATCTTCTCCTTCCTAATTTTTTTCTCTTTTTCTTTTTCTTTTTCTTTTTCTTTTATTTCTCTTTTTTTTATTTTCTTTTTCTTTTCTTTCTTTTCTTATTTTATTTTTCAGGCAAGGATTACTATATCTGGATAGGACTTTAATGATTTTGAATTCCACTTCTCCTCTCCTAAAGTAAAGCCTTAATATAAGTCTTTTTTTTATAAATATAATAATATTTTTGAAAACTATCAATAAAAGAAATTTAAATATTAAAAACAAAAGTCTAAATTATCTAAATTTTTCAAAAATACAATTTTTCTTTCTAAAGATAGTTACTTATATTAATCATTTTCTCATCTAAAAACTTTTTAACAAAGTTTTCTTCATTACCAAAAATTTTAACTAAATTTTCTTACTCATTTCAAAAATCAAATTTTACTTCCTTAATATAACTTCATATACGTAATCAATTTTTTTTTCTTTTCAAATCAAATTCACTTGTGGCATATTTGAGAACAATTAAAATTCCAGTTTTGAAAAAAATTTTCATCCTCCCAATCTTAAATTTTTAACTGATTAAATAGTTTAGCATCAGATATATATATAAACAGGAATGAAAATTTAAAACAACACTAACAGAAATTTTTAAACCCTAATGATATAAGTATGAAACTAAAAACTCAAGTAAAATTAATTTTTGATCAAATTTTATATATTTTCATTTCAATTTAGCACGTAGAGATTCAATAGACTTCTAAGCAATGAGTATAAACATAAACGTAAACTAACACACTAAATTGATTTCACGATCTCAACATAAAAATAAATAAACTAACATGATAAAAGAGAAATACAGGGTAGCAGTTTCAAAAATTTAAATTTAAGATCTAAGTTAGCTAGATTTTTAAACTTTTTCAAAAGACATAGAATCAAGTTCAATCTTAATATAACTAAAATATTATTAAACACACATCAACAGTTACTACCCTAGAATGTTAAAACAGGCCACTAACAAAACACAACATCACAATAACAATATAAAAGGTCCCAAACATAACATAGTACATAGTCCAAATCAACACAAAATAAATGTAGCAGTCATCACATAGTCTTCCACATAAACAAACATAAAAATATCTCAATTCTACTCCTCATCCTCAGAATCACCGCTATACCACTTTTCTGCAGGATCATAATCAGGATATCGAGGTTATGGAGGCAATTGCACTCATGGGTCACCTCTAATCAGGCTCTCCAAAGATGAGTGGAATTTCTCTTTATAATTACTTTCTCCTATTATAACTATTAGTATGATCTGCAAAATGCTCTAAATTTTGTACCTTATCAGTGGTAAAATTGATATTATCCATCGTCTTCTGTAATAACTCATCTCGTGTATTAGTAGACTCACCTCGAGATGTAGAAGTACGTGAGGTAGATGGTCTAGATGTAGAAGCAGCAGAGGTAGAAGTAGCAGACGTCTCCATTCCATAGCATCTAGAAAATCCTACTCTCCAGCCAAAAATTGAATGCTCAGAATAAGTCTTCACATTCACCTTAGTGATGGGATTTAGAGGTAATATCACTTCCTCCCAGCTATCATATTTAACTCCAACCTGCTCACACAAAGAAAAGATCAAGGAAGCAAATCCCAGACCTGCAGTTGTAATAGTTGTAGCTAAACTGATGATAATCTGACAAATCAAAGCTTCAATGTTGACGAGCTTTCTCTCTTGAGTACAATAGTTTAACATTGCTCTTTCTCTAGTCACTTCACTGATATGATTGGTCGGAAGCAGACGAGCAAAAATGAAATAGTTCCAGGCCTTTAAAGGTGCACATAACTTTGAAGTTGGGAATTTAACTCTCCTTTCATTAGTTATCTTTCAAAGTTCTCGCCCAACAGTCAAGTAAGGAATAATCTCGTCTAGTTCCGCTTCAGTTGGACTATAATTTGCATAAAAAACATAACGTATCTAGTGGTAAATTGTAAAACAAGTTGATTACCTCTGAAGAAAAATGTATCAACTTCCCTCAAACTATGACTCGATTTTCTTCAGTTTCAGGGAGATTTGCATAGAACTCCCTCACAACAGATATAACTGCCACAACATAGAAACAACTAAATTTTTCACACTATCGGCGAACAATTAAATCTTCCACGTCTCCACCCGGATTTCTAAAACATAGCTCCTGAATCAATTTGTGTGATTGCAACGCATAATTATACCGATCTTGAGCTTTTGAACTAACAAATTTACTTGAATCGAAAGGGGCTTTGCCATTGCTCCTTTTCACTCTTGGTGTCATTCTACAAATTTGATAAATTCCAACAATAACTTCAAAAATCAATTTTAAAATACTAAACTAAACATCCAAAAGCATAAACTAAACTTCCCTTGCAATTTCCATAGATTTTTCCTCATTTTCACCATGAATAGGGAATTTTTGAATTTCTCCAAATGTGCCCAAAATACATGGCGAAAATCCAAAATTTTTACATAGAGGTAAAGCTCTTACCTCAAAGAACTTGGATCTAGCAAATTTCACTTGATTTCACCAAGAAATATTCAATTTAGATGTGCCCTAGACCTTAAAAATTATGAACCAAAGAGGAAGAAGGTCATGGTGACATTAAAAATGGCAATTTTTGGCTTAAAAATTTATTTTTAACCGTTCGCGAACCAGTTTTCATGAACCGGCGCTTAAGCGTGGGTAAGTGGCGCTTAGGCGCCTGCCTCTCAGGTTTGCTCGCGCTTCAGTGCGAGATGTGGCTCTAAGACGCTAGTGCACAATTTTCAAAAATTTGAAATTAAAGTAAAATACACTATTTGCCTAAGTAAACCACCTCTAAATGGTCTCATAGCACTTAAAATTATTATTTTCAACTTCCTGTAATTCTCATTTATCTCAAAATTTTCCTTAATAACTATTTCAATTCGAGGCTAGAACAACGCAAAATTTCACACAAACAAACTTATATTAATTCACAAACGAGTGCAAATACATTTAAACACGTAGTTCTCATTCCAAATAGTCTTGGATGAGAAAATTTTCCTAAATACAAACACTTAACAATCTTTCACAATTAAACGCCTATGTAACACAAACACTAAAAGCAAGTCTTAAACACTAAAATACTTAAAGACAATGACTTTAAACACACAAAAACATAACTTCAAGCATAGAACTTAATTCCATTCTTCATTCGAAGGAACAAATTTAGTTCTTTCATTAGTCTCTTCTGGGGAAACTGGTATATAAAGTTGATAAAATCGACGGTGGTGACGTGCTCTGATGGAATATTCTTAAATCCTCTTTTGCTAAAGAAACATCTCCTTATCCGCTTCCTGTATATAACTAGTGTAGCTAAATTGGATTTTCAATTGCCATTGAATATGCTCATGATGTGCATGAATCTATAATACCTTAGTCTCCAATACATACATGATATTTTCAATTTTGTTGATTTTCTCTGATATCCCTTCAATACTAATGGCTAAGAAACCGTTATATATCTCTTGTGCACTTTGACTAATGAATTTATTCCTCATGGTCTCCTCCTTCTTCTTCAAATTCATCTCCTATGAAGACATCATCTTAAAATCTATCTCTCTCTTAGGCTTTAGGGCTAGAAATGATCTGGGCGAAATTCCTTCACTAAACCCTTGTATTTGTAGGCCTAAATCCTTCTAATAACTTTTGAACACCTTTAAAAACTACCTTGGCACATTTTTGCAAACTTCTAAGCCATTTTCCCTTCTAGAATATTAATTTTTCACATGTTTTTAAATTGTCGCGCTTAAGCGCCAGTGCACATTTTTTTACTAATCAACTTAACGTCTAAATTCTCATTTTAACATGTCTATATCACTAAATAAAGTCTTAAAATCAATGCTAACACATAATAGTCTAAAAAAATCTACCACAAATTTTCTTAATCACACATAAAACAATAATAAAAATAAAAACACACTGATAACTATGGGTTGCCTCCGACAAAGTGCTTGGTTTTACGTCATCAGCCCGTCGTAACCAGTGCTTACTCTGGTTGACCCAACATCATTTCATCATTAAAATTATGTCGATCCCCTATAAAATAAGGTTTCAATCTATGTCCATTAACTTTAAGTATTTTCTCAAGCATAAGATCTTTAATATCCACAGCTCCATAAGGATAAACTTTAATCACAATAAATGGGCCCATCCACTGGACTTAAGTTTGCCTGGAAATAATCTTAACCTTGAATTATATAGCAAAACTTGTTGCCCTGGATGAAAATTTTTAGTAAGAATCCTTCAATCATTCCACATCTTCATATTTTCTTTATAAATTTTAGCACTTTCATAAGATTCATTCCTCATCTCTTCAAGCTCATTTAATGGTAATAATATTTTCTCACCAGCATCATTCAAATTATAATTGAACTTTTTAATCACCCAATATGCCTTATGCTCAAGTTTAACTGGTAAGTGACAAACTTTTCCAAATATTAGCCTATATGGGGACATTCCTATAGGAGTTTTGTATGTAGTCCTATAAGCCCACTGACTGACCAATCCATTTTTTTGGATTCACGGATTTTTTCATAATTCTTTTAATTTCTCGATTGGATAATTCATCTGAACCACTTGTCTAAGGATGATAAGTAGTAGCAATCCTACGATTTATATGATATTTTCTTAATAATTTCTCCATTATAGCATTTCTAAAATGACTTCTCCCATCAATAATTATAACACTTGGCATCCTAAATCTACAAAATATATTTTTTTTCAAAAATTTTGCAACACTTTGAGCATCACATCTAGATAAAACAACAGCTTATATCCATTTGGATACATAGTCCACTACTAATAAAATATATAAATTTCCAAAAGATGGTATAAATGGTCTCATGAAATCTAATCCCCAAACATCAAATATTTCAACTTCAAGCATTCAATTGAGAGGCATCACATTTCTTCTAGAAATATTGCCTACTCTTTGACATCTATCACAAATTTTGATAAAAGCATTAACATCTCTAAAAATTGTAGGCCAATAAAATCCAGATTACAAAATTTTGTATGATGTTTTATCAACACCAAAATGTCCCCCAAAATCAGAATTATGACATTTTTGGATAACTTCATAAGTTTCTTCTAATTGTACACATCTTTGAATAATCAGATCCTTTCCTTGTTTATATAAAAATGGGTCATCCCAAAAAAAAGTTTTAGCTTCAGAAATAAATTTCCTCTTCTATTGGTATGTCATTCCATAGGGTATAATATCACTAACAATAAAGTTCATAATGTCGACATACCACGAAACACGCCACTCATTAATAGTGAACAATTTTTCATTGGGAAAATGTTCATTAATTTCATTTTCAAAACAGAGCAGTTTTTCTAATTCAAGCCTGGAAAAATGATTAACAATTTGATTTTCAATCCTCTTCCGATCTACTATTACAAAATCAAATTCTTGCAGAAGAAGAATCCATCTNTAAAACTTCAAACTATCCTTATTCACTGGAATTGTCCTCCTACGGGTTGGATCAAAATCAATACTGATGGTAGCTTCATGTCTCCTAATGCTGGCTTTGGAGGGGTTTTCAGAAACACTAGAGGTGAATGCCTACTATATTTTCAGTCTCCTGCCATAGAGGAAGACCCGCTGGAAGCTGAAGCCCAAGCTATTTTTTGGGTTGTTTTCTTGGCCATAAAATGCAGGTGGAATCTCTTAATGGTGGAAACTGACTCTATGATCTTACTTAACATCCTGGAAGGAAGGATTTCTGCCCCTTGGTATCTAAATCAGTGGATCACTGGTATACAAACCTTGAGATTGAGGATAAAGCTGTCCCTTTCTCATACTTCTAGGGAGGGTAATAGACCTGTCAATTGGCTTGCTAAGGCTGGTTTCCATACTCAGAACCCCATCATTGATACTTGTACCACTCCCCATTTAGAGTTGCTGTTGAAAGGAGATCTTGNCTTTACCCTATTTCAAGTGAATAAAAAACACTGAATAATCTAGAGTTTGGTCTCTAATTTGGTGGTTAGGTTGGGGGATACCGGCTCTCACTCCATAGCTCCCACTACTCCCTCATGTGAGGGCTAACAATCTCACATTAGTTTCCAATCAACTGGACCAAATTGGGGATTTTAATCTTTCACCTTAAAATATCCAATTCTGCTTCCAACAAAGTATATTTCTCTATTTATTTTCACTCAAACCCATGGATAACAATTCTTCTTCCAACAAAGTAAGGAGAGGAATAAAGAAGACTACTCAAAATTCATAGGAAGGATACGATGAAACACGAGTTTCATATATAAAAATAAGTTTACAAAACAAAGAAATAAAAGATACAGCTTATCTCACAATCCTTCCCAAGAAAATCCCTTAAAGTTCTCCCTAAGCACTTTCCCTCTTTAAAAGCCCTCTCAATTCTCTTTTGGAAGTATAATGAAGAAGAAAATTCTCACTTTCCCTCTTGTCTCTCAACCGTTGAAGAAAAAGTCCAAGTTCTTGACTTTCTCTCTCTAACTCTCTCTCACTCTCCCACCACCACTGAACTTCTCCTCCTCACTTGCCCTAGACATTCTTCTTTTTTATTAGAGGCTGCCTCCCACTAAAAAGAATTCAAAATTCTCTCCAAATTTCTATCTAAAAGTCAAACCTTTTGAATTCCAAAAGACATGTCCATTGATTCAAGAGATATATCCCTTCATCAACGAGCCTTCCAAAGTGTCTAGATGCATTGAAACACTCCATGGGGTGTTTAAAACACGTTGACCCTAAAAAATTTTTACAAAATTCATCCTAAACCACCTTAATTCATAAAAAGTTTTCTCTGGATTTTGGTGCTTTAGGCGCCATGTTGCTTAAGTCCGCACTGTTTTGGGTTTTGGCGCTTCGGGTGCCAACTCTCTATAGAATGATGCTTCAAGAGCCAATCTGGCACTTCAAACACCATCTCTATGTCAAATGATGCTGCAAAATTTGCATAAAATTCATCCCAAACCGCCTTAATTCATAAAAAGACATCTCTGGCACCTGAGGCGCTGATTCTAGCATTTCAGGCGCATGTTGCTCAAGTCTGCACCATTTTGGGTCTTGGAACTCTCTACAAAATGTTACTTCAGGAGCCAATCTAGTGCTTCAAGCACCACCTCTCTGTAAAATGGTGCTTCAGGCGCCAAAATGGTGCTTCAGGCGCTAAAATGGCGCCAGATTCACAAAATCTGCTATTTTGGCTCCAAATTTTGTCCTTTTTGCTACTTTTGTTCCAAATGCATCAAATTGATATACCTGCAACAAAAACATGAAAAAAACCTTCTTTAAAGTGCAATATCACCAAAAATAAGCATAAAATGTATACTTAAAATAACACATTATTTTGGTGTATCAAAATCCCCCAAATTTAAATGTTACTTGTCTTCAAGTGACACTTTTACTACATAAAAATCTGACTTAGGATAGAGATTAACTTATAAACTTCTATACTTTAGTTTCATAAATAAAATAGAAAAATTTAAGAAAAATTTTTAATAACTTAGAATAAAACTATAAGTCTAAGGATATTTAGTAATCAAATTTAAGATTTATGAATCTCTNTTACATAAAAATATGACTTAGGATAGAGATTAACTTATAAACTTCTATACTTTAGTTTCATAAATAAAATAGTAAAATTTAAGAAAATTTTTTAATAACTTAGAATAAAACTATAAGTCTAAGGATATTTAGTAATCAAATTTAAGATTTATGAATCTCTATTAATTTTAAGAAGAATTGTAATTCATCATTTCAAGGATACTTATAATATTCACATGAAAAAGAAATTCTGTAAACTTTACTAGTAAGGGTGCTAGTACTCAAGTTCGGAAAATGTAATAAAGTCTTTTTCTTATATTGATTCAAGTAAAGCTAATTTTTGATTAGGCATCTCCTCACATACTCTCTGTTTTTTATTTTATTCAGGATCTTTTCAATCCTTTCTTTTCTTTTCTCTATTTTTTTTGTTAAGTGAGGATTACTATATCTGGATAGCCTTTGATAGTTTTGAACTTCACTATTCTCTTCTTNATGAATCTCTATTAATTTTAAGAAGAATTGTAATTCATCATTTCAAGGATACTTATAATATTCACATGAAAAAGAAATTCTGTAAACTTTACTAGTAAGGGTGCTAGTACTCAAGTTTGGAAAATGTAATAAAGCCTTTTTCTTATGTTGATTCAAGTGAAGCTAATTTTTTATTAGGCATCTCCTCACATACTCTCTGCTTTTTATTTTATTCAGGATCTTTTCAATCCTTTCTTTACTTTTCTCTATTTTTTTTTTTGTTAAGTGAGGATTACTATATCTGGATAGCCTTTGATAGTTTTGAACTTCACTATTCTCTTCTTAAAGGTAAAACTTTTTACCTTTCTTCACTTTATAAAATCATATTAGTTTTTTATGATTTTTCATAAATTTTCATTCTTTTCCTCTTACGTGAAACTATAAATTCTTAATAATTCAAAAAAATAATTTCCTTTACTTTTAATAGAAAAACATAATCTTATCCTTCCATACCAAATATTTTTAATNCGGTATAAATTTTTACCTTTCTTCACTTTATAAAATCATATTAGTTTTTTATGATTTTTCATAAAGTTTCATTCTTTTCCTCTTACGTGAAACTATAAATTCTTAATACTTCAAAAAAATAATTTCCTTTACTTTTAATAGAAAAACATAATCTTATCCTTCCATACCAAATATTTTTAATTTTAGAATTGACCTTTATTATTAAAAACTTTTACCTAAAACTACCATAATATTTACAAACATAAATATAGTCATTTAAAGTTAAACTCTAATATCCAAGTTCATGTTAAATTATCTTTCAAAAAATATAGTTAATTGAGACAAATAAAATTAAGTTTACTTCTTTTTTTTATTAATTTTATTCCCACATACTTAAGTTTTTAGGCAATTAAAAATGTTTAGTGAAAACATTTTTGTAGGTAAAAGGAAACAGTAATTGCATAAAAATAAAAAAGCTAACCTGTAGAGGATTTTTTATTATGAAATTGGGCTCTGGTATACTGCATGTACTAACTTAAAAATATAGGCTTTACAACATTAAATGCAACACAATATATTTCAAATGATTTGATAAGAATTAAAAAAATAAACAGAAACTAAAAATATAAAAAATCTATAATTTCTATTACAATCCATAGTAAAGCATTAAAATAAGAGCTCCTACTACAATAGTTTTACAGAAAAAAATAACAAAAAAAAATCAAAATAACAAACAAGCAAACAAACAAACTAAACTACTAGAATATTAGTCTTCATCCTCTTCCTCCTCCTCCTCATCTTCTTCTTAATCATCATCATGATCTGGTACATAAGGAGAAAAACTAGGGCAGGTTGGAAATTCCACAATGTAATGACCCCTTAGATATCTTGCCATTGCCTACCTGATATGCTATATCATGATGAACTATCCTCTGCTTATATTCATCAATGTATGCATTCCTTACTTCAATTCCTCCAATCTTATTTCGCAGATTCACCATATTCATTTGTTCTATCATAAGTTGCTTCATAATGTTCTCATGTGAAGTAGATTTGGAAGTAGATGACCCTGCAATAGATGTTGAGGGCCTATCACTTCCTCCACTCTTGGCTTCAACAAATAATTCAAATCTTTTGAATGTGCATCTCCCAAATGGTTTATGTGGCTGTAGCTTTTCTTCATTTATATGGAATTCTACTCCTGATTGTTCACACAAGTGAAAATAAGGGCAGGGTATCCCAATCCACTAGTTGTAGCACTCCTGGCTATACTCCGAGAATGATGTACTATAAGAGCACAACCATCAACTACCTTCATTTGTTAAATGCATAAGTTTAACACAACTCTTTCCTTTGTTACTTTGCTCAGATGATTCGTTGGAAGAAATTTAGCAGAATCGAAGTAATGACATGCTTTTGATTAAAAATTCATCATGGAGGTGGAGAAATTAACTTTCTTATTGTTCTTTATTTTCTATTTTCCCCTTCCGTCAGTTAAAAAGGGAATTTCTTCATCCAGTGATGAGTCAGTCATCACGAATGCAACATATACACAATGGAACACATTCCTCAATCCAAAAANGGACAAATAAAATTAAGTTTACTTCTTTTTTTTATTAATTTCATTCCCTCATACTTAAGTTTTTAGGCAATTAAAAATGTTTAGTGAAAAAATTTTTGTAAGTGAAAGGAAACAGTAATTGCATAAAAATAAAAAAGCTAACCTGTAGAGGATTTTTTAATATGAAACTGGGCTCTGGTATACTGCATGTACTAACTTAAAAATACAGGCTTTACAACATTAAATGCAACACAATATATTTTAAAGGATTTTATAAGAATTAAAAACATAAACAGAAACTAAAAATATAAAAAATCTACAATTTCTATTACAATCCATAGTAAAACATTAAAATAAGAGTTCCTACTACAATAGTTTTACAGAAAAAAATAACAAAAAAAAAATCAAAATAACAAACAAGCAAACAAACAAACTAAACTACTAGAATATTAGTCTTCATCCTCTTCCTCCTCCTCCTCATCTTCTTCTTCATCATCATCATGATCTGATACATAAGGAGAAAAACTAGGGCAGGTTGGAAATTCCACAATGTAATGACCACCCCTTAGATATCTTGCCATTGCCTACCTGATATGCTATATCATGATGAACTATCCTCTGCTTATATTCATCAATGTATGCATTCCTTACTTCAATTCCTCCAATCTTATTTCGCAGATTCACCATATTCATTTGTTCTATCATAAGTTGCTTCATAATGTTCTCATGTGAAGTAAATTTGGAAGTAGATGCCCCTGCAGTAGATGTTGAGGGCCTATCACTTCCTCCACTCTTGGCTTCAACAAATAATTCAAATCTTTGGAATGTGCATCTCCCAAATGGTTTATGTGGCTGTAGCTTTTCTTCATTTATATGGAATTCTACTCCTGATTGTTCACACAAGTGAAAATAAGGGCAGGGTATCCCAATCCACTAGTTGTAGCACTCCTGGCTATACTCCAAGCATGATGTACTATAAGAGCACAACCATCAACTACCTTCATTTATTAAATGCGTAAGTTTAACACAACTCTTTCCTTTGTTACTTTGCTCAGATGATTCGTTGGAAGAATTTTAGCAGAAATGAAGTAATGACATGCTTTTGATTAAAAATTCATCATGGAAGTGGAGAAATTAACTTTCTTATTATTCTTAATTTTCTATTTTCCCCTTCCGTCAGTTAAAAAGGGAATTACTTCATCCAGTGATGAGTCAGTCATCACGAATGCAACATATACACAATGGAACACATTCCTCAATCCAAAAAATGCATTTATCTTTTCTCTAGAAAGCTTAACTTGCTTACCTCTCATGAAGATGTGAGTATCAGAAGAAAATTACAAGTTGGAATAGAACTCACAAATCATAGGAACAATTACTATTGCAGTGAAGTAGCAGAATCTCTCCCAATTTTTAGCGGCAATCAACCTTTCGATCTCACCTCCTGTGTTAGAAAATGCTCATTCTTGGATCAAATTTCTTGAGCACATTTGAGTGTTATAACTATGTTGGGCTTTATAATTGACCAATTTTCTCGCATCAAAATCTCCAGGAGGCATTCCTCTTTTTACTTGTGGAACAATTTCAATTTCTATTGAAATCTAAATAAATATAAATAAATTACAAAATCAAAACTCTAACCCCACAAGTAAGATTATTTGGTAAGAAACTTTTCACCATCGGTTTTCTATAAGCTTTTTCATCAAATTCCCTAATTTTTGGATTTCCTATAATGTAGGATAAATCAATGGTGAAAATAAAAAATTTCTAAATTAAAGTGAAGCTCTTACTAAGAGAAGATGAAATCTAAGATATTTGGCCTTAAAATCTTCTCAAATATGCACAGTGTCAAGCCCTAACTAACTTTAATATACACTAATACTCATAATAAAAAAAATTTCTAACCGAAAACTTTGACGAACAACACAAATCTCACTTTTATGTATAAAATCTGCATTATTACGAACTAACAATTTTCAAGCCAACAAGATCTAATTCAATGTTCAAAGCAAACCAGACATCCTAACACTGAAATCTAAGTATCAAAATACAGAATAACAAACACAAATAAAGTCCAACAATGAAAATAAATGCAATCCAACATAACACCATTACGTAATTAAGTAAGACTAAATCTGCATTCAGTGCATAAAGTAAGTTCAAACATGTTCTTCGTTCTCGTCCTCTTGGATATCTCCCATGGATTGGTAGTGCACGTACAAGTTGTAGAAGGGTCGATAAGGAAATTCATCTATCAAATCTTCCTCAATCCAAGCATGTTTCTTGAACATACACACCAAACCATCGTCAATACGTCTAGTATTTCAAAATGTTCTTTCATATTCCAATCCAGATATTCCAACATCTAAAAAATATTCCCAATTGCATGCATAAGGTTATGTATCTCTTTCTCTATCTTTTTAATCCTCTTCAGAAGTGCATTCAACTTGAAGTAAGGCTGAAGAGGTGATGAATTCTAGGATGATTGATCCATCAGTATATTCATATCATTCTCATCTTCCATTTCAATGCAGTTGCAATAAACTTCTGGGTCCATAGGCTTCTAAAGAAGAAGCACTTTTTCTCAAATTTCATAAGGTACTTGCGATTGACTACACAGTAGGAAAATAGTAGATGGATGTCCCGGTCCAGTAGTTAATCCATTGGTGATCAAACCCAAAAGTGATTTCATAATTATTGCATGAACATCAATTGGTTTTTCAATTTGGATACAGTAATTCAAAATATCACTCTCCTTTGTCGCTTTACTAATTTTCATAGTAGGTTGTAATTTTGATGCAATAAAGAAATGTCATACCTTAGATGCAAGATTCAACAATGTTGAACTTACATTTCCAATATCTTTGATCTCTCAATTTGCATCTTCATCAGTAAGAAATCGATAAAGTTCGTTCATATTTTCTCTTGTAGTGGTAAAATTTGCATAGTCGAAAATAGGGACACTTTCAATCATAAACATATTGTTTATTTTTGCGCCAGAACTGTGGCCAGCATGATAAGAATGTACAAAAGAAAAACTTTGAGAGAGCAAATGGATCTGCAACAGCACGAGGATCTGCAACAACACAGGGATCTACAACAGTAGTTTGTTCCTTTGAATTAAACAACATAAACCATAAGTCTTTGAGGTTGTCTGCCTAGTGAATAAATCCTCAACTTTACCTTTAGGCCTTTGCACAACCCTGTTGCGTAATCTAAGCCCCAACTCTCTTTAGGTTCCGAGGTTGTCATTTGTTATGACATAAACCCTCTTATCTTCCAGGTTGTTTGTGTAATCATATCACACAAATGAAAGGCCTTAAAAATAATAATAAATGACAGGATGAAACATTTAGTATCTTCTCATCAAAATTTAAGCCAAATCATAGGATAGCTTGGGAAGTCTCCGAGGTTCTCCTCAAGATCCGTGGCATTCCTTAGTCTTTCCTCATATCGATTCCAAAATAAAAAGTTCCAATTTTGAGCCTTTCCCTTTTCACACTCTTTTTTTCGATCTTTGAAAAGTTGTATCTCTTAAAATTCTTGAAGGCATGATTTTATGATCTAAATCGGGAGTTTTCTTAAGTGACTTCGGTCATTTAAGATGTAATTAACTATAAAGGCTTGTTTTTATAGGAAACTTTAAGAAACCAGGTTAATATAAACCCTATCTAATCTATCATATTAGATAGGGAAATTTGTCAGCATATAGAAAAATGGTTTGCAGACCAAATGGATGTCATAAATTCTTTAGTTTATTTAATTGAGCCTCACTAGTAAGTAGTGTATCTATCATTTGAGGTAAGTATACTACTTGCGGTATTGTGCTCGATCATTTAAACTATTTTCTATATGAGATTAGTTCGGTCTCATATTTTTTAAAATTAAAATATTACTTTTTTCAAAATTAAAACACTATTTCTCTAAAATCTAATTTTTATGTATATTAAATTAAAATTAAAGAAATACACACACACACACCCTTTTCCCCGCCGAAAGATTCTGGCGACTCCACTGGGGACTAGTTTCTCAATCTATTAAGATCATAAAATCTTGCTCTCATACATAGGTAATGTGTTCATGTCCCTCACGGGCCAGATTACCCTTCTTCCATCAGCATGCTTTGGCCATTTCTTTCTTGGACAAGTACGGTCAACTCTTTTGGATTCCAGGACTGCCTATTTAATCACCTATAAATAGCAGGGTTCAGGAATCCCTTAGGACATTATCTTTTGTATGGGGTAGGACCCCCAATAGGTGTGTTGGTTGACTAGTTTCGCCTAGGAAAAGTGCGTTGTAAAATATGTCTCGCACTAGGTCCTAAACTTCATCCTTTTTTCTCTCGTACCTTTCGGGTTTGGTTTGCTATTTCACAAATCAAGCCAAGTCTCTACGTATTTTAATCACTTGTTTATTTAATTAAATCCTCTGAAATTTAATTTGCTTAACAAATGATAAGCTTAAATTAAATCTTACAATCCTCACAAAATGAAATTAAATAAAAATAATAAGGTGCGCTCAGTCTGTAGGACAACCTCCATTAATTTTTATTACTTGCACTTAGATTATGAGGTATTGGCCAATGCTAACCCTTAGAGCTTTTCTTTGAAGTTGCTACGATGACATTCCTGACTTTGACTTTCTTGCAACCAGCCCACCGGCCGAGAGGCCCGCAACGTCGCCCCTACAATCAAGTTCAGAACTGGATTTGACAAGCTTGAGGTTGTTCTTAGTATGGCCCCATTCGTCTTCATGAAAGTTTCCGCCTCAAAAATCCAAGAACCTTATGTCAGATTTGATCTGAACTAGCCTTAGGACTTATCTTCTTACAAGAAGACAATGATTCAAGTCACCCCAACACCTGTTAAGTCTGTTGTTTCTATGTTTGCCTTATATACTGTCTCTACGCCAAGGAGAGTTGTTGCATCTACCATCATTAGATTAACCGTTAATGTGCCTACTGTGCTGTCTATAAAAGGGAAAGAAGTTTTGATTGAGGAAGATTCAACTGATGTGTTTGCTGCCCTACCACCATTATTTGAAGCCGGTTCCAGTTCTAAGTTTGCACCGCTAACAAAGTCACGAAAGAGAAACCAAAATTGCAGGATTCAGAGGGCCATCAGGGCCCGGACTATAGAAATAGACCCTGTTGATGAGATTCCTCACCAGAAGGAACTCGGATTTCTTGAGATTGCTCCTCTCCTATGAGGAAGTTGGTTCTATCCATCGATGGATACTACTGGGGATGAGAGCATCCATAAGATTTTTGTAGCTCTACCAATACCTCATGATCATGATAAGGAGAGGGAGAAGCCCACTCATATTACCAAAGTTTGTACTGTATTTGAGAGACTTGCTGCCAAATAGGGGCGTACTATCATTGAGTTGCTTAAACAAGTAGGATGAGCAGCTTCACCCGGATGAAGAAAGAAATTTTAAAGGATGTCATATTTGCCTATCAATTCTAAAGATCAGTTGAAATTCCACTAGCTTGTATTCTTATCAAATTTCGTCTTGAAAACTGAGTTAGTGCTGCTGCCACCATCACAGATTTTACCACCACTGCTCCGAGGCCCGTAGGATGTCGACCAGTCAAGTCGGGTCTGGCTCCAAGGATTTTGCCTGCTGTTGTTCACGATGACTTCCCAAGGAAGAATAAAGGGGATCTTATGGTTGAATGGTAGAAGGCCAACGAGACTTCGGTGGAGAAACTTAAACATGAAGTCTGAACCGCAGCTGCAGGAACATCATGCAATTGAGATTCTTCTCAAGAGTATACATGGGCCGGTGACTTTCATTCTTAAGGGACTTACAATCGAGTCATTTCAAAAATTACTCAGCAAGGATAGTATCTTACAAAAGGAGGTTAGGCATATGGAGTACTAAGAAAAGTCAACGAGGTCTAGAACAATAATGATATTTGAGAAAAAGTTTGGAACAATAGCAACAATCAACAAAGGCAAGCAACCAATAAAGATTCTAGTTGTGCGGTATCATCAAAGTGATGAAGAAGTTATTCCAGCATAGTCAGCCTCAGCATAAGTCTGCTAAGTAGTATGGTCAGTCTAGCTAGTAGTAGTTTCAGCAGAGGATGTCTAGGACGGATGGCAGGCCAAGTCTGACGATTGCAGAACAAATGACGAGAGTATACTCCTTCAAAGATGAATCCATGCCAAAGATGTTCAGAAGTCTGAAGAAGAAGTTTGAGTTCAGACTGCCCGAGCCAAAGAAGTCAGATGAAGTTGATAAGGACCATCCTAACTACTGCCCTTACCGTAGACTCTTTGGACATACCATAGAAGGCTATTTCAGTTTAAGGATTGGCTCGAGATGAATCTTAAAGAAGGGAATATAACAATTTTTAAGGAATCATTAAAAGAACCTGAAAGAGGTTCTATAAATATGATTTTGGGCAAGCCAATAACTCCAATAGATCCTTAATCAGATGAGGGTGGATGGGGCATAGTTTGGAGCAAGTCATCCAAGAAGATACTTGATCNCCATCACACATTAATTCAAAAGATTTTTCTCAGTTTGGTGAAACTATAATTGGTGCAGTGATTAGTTTTTCTTTTAATAACTTAAAAGCTTTTGGGCATTCCTCATCAAAATTAAAAATTGCATCTTTCTCTAGTAAATGGCATAAAGGCTTAGCAATCTTTGAAAAATCTTTAATATATCATCTGTAAAAACCAGCATGTCCTAAAAATCTCTTAATTTTGCTTACATTTGTTGGCTAAGGTAAATTAGTGATCACTCAAATTTTAGCAGGATCTACTTTCATACCATTTTCTGATATTTGATGTCCCAATACAATTCCTCCTGCTACAATAAATTGGCATTTTTCTCAGTTAAGGACTAAATTTGTTTCTTCATAGCACTTAAGAACTTTGGATAATGTTCTAAACATGAGTTAAATGAAATTCCAAATGCTGAAAAGTCATCCATGAATACTTCAATCCCTTTTTCAATTAAATCACAAAAAAATACCATCATACATCTTTGAAATGTAGCAGGGGCATTATATAAACCAAAGGGCATTCTTCTAAAAGAAAAAATACCATAAGGACTGGTAAATGTTGTTTTCTCTTGATCCTTAGGAGATATTTAAATTTTGTGATAACCAGTATATCCATCCAGAAAACAAAAGAATTTATGCCCAGCTAGTCCATCCATTATTTGATCTAGAAAGCGTAACGAAAAATGATTTTTCCTAGTGGCAAGATTTAATTTTTTATAATCAATGCATATTTGCCACCCTGTAACTTGTGTAGTAGGTATTAACTCATTATATTCATTTACAGTTACAGTTACTCCTCCTTTCTTAGAAATACAATGAATTGGACTATCCCATGCACTATCTGAAATAGGGTAGATAATTCAAGCAACTAACCACTTTAAAATTTATTTCTTTATAACTTCTTTCATAAAAAGATTCAATCTCATTTGCGGATCAGCCTAAGGTTTGCAGTTCTCTTCCACATAAATTTTATGCATACAAAGTAAAGGATTGATTCCTTTAATATCAGCAATTGTTCATCTAAAGGCTTTCTTAAAATTTTTCAGAATTTTCATCAGCCTTTCTTCTTCTTCCATCATTAATTTTGAGGAAATTATAACTGGTAAAGTAGAGGAATCTCCTAAAAGGCATCTTTTAAATAATCAGAAAGTAACTTCAACTCTAGTTCTGGAGGTTTTTTAATAGATAGACAAAATGGAATATTTTTGTCTATCATGTCCAAAACTTCAAAACTTTCTTGACCATAGTTTAAATTTTCCATAAAAAGATCTTCACATTGATTTAATTCCTCTTCTTGCTCGTGTTCCAAATTTTTTTCTTCAGATTTTTCTTCATAAGTCATTCTACAATGGCATTCACTTAGATATATTATAACATTCATCCTATAGCACTCATTATCTTTACCTTCTGTAGGGTATTTCGTTGAATTTGAAATATTAAAAGTAACAGTTTGATCATTGACACGCATTGTTAATTCCCATTTTTGCACATCTATCATTCATCTTCCTGTGGTTGGGAAAGGTCTTCCCAAAATGATAGGTATCTCCTTATCTTCCTCCATATCTAGCACAATTAAATAAACACGAAAGATAAATTGATCCACCTTCACTAGGAAATCTTCTATAACTCCTTTATGGTATCTTATTGAACGATCTACTAACTACAGAGTTACAGTAGTAGGGGTTATTTCTCCTAATCCCAATCTTTTAAATATTGATAATGACATAAGGTTAATGTTTGCACCTAAATCACATAAAGCTTTCTCATAAAATGTGTCTCGCATTGCACATGGAATTGTAAAGCTTCTAAGTTGAACGACTTTTACTTGTTCTTTATTGCGGTCTTTTGGATTTGATTCAGTATTACTAGCAAGTGTTCCTTGGGATCTATTACTTAATGAATTTACTATTTGCCCAAGTTAATTCTCAATATCTCTAATTGTAGCTCCTTGACTTTGTAATTGATTTCCCATTTGTAACACCACTTCTTCTATAGAATATTTCTAATTGTAGCTCCTTGACTTTATAACTGATTTCCCATTTGTAACACCACTTCTTCTATAGACAACTTCTTCTCCTTAAGTTGCATATTACTGTTAAAACCTGGAGGATAAGTAGATCTATAATTATTGTTCCCTTGGTAGGTATTAACTCATTATGCATATTTGTCAATGCTACAAATGGGAATAAAACTAGATCTATAATTATTATTCCCTTGGTAGGTATTAACTCATTATCTTTAAGCTGTGTATTACTGTTAACTCCTTAATTTTCTATAATCAATGCATATTTGTCACCTTGTAACTTGTCTAGTGTTATTAACTCATTATGTTCATTTACAGTTACAGTTACTCCTTCTTTATTAGAAATACAATGAAATGGACTAACCCATGCACTATCTGAAATAGGTTAGATAATTCAAGCAACTAACCACTTTAAAATTTTTTTCTTTACAACTTCTTTCATAACAAGATTCAATCTCATTTACGGATCAGCCCTAGGTTTGTAGTTCTCTTCCATATGAATTCTATGCATACGAAGTAAAGGTCTGATTCCTTTAATATCAGTAATTTTCATCCAAAGGCTTTCTTAAAATTTTTCTGAATTTTCATCAACCTTTCTTCTTCTTCCATCATTAATTTTGAGGAAATTATAACTGTTAAAGTAGAGGAATCTCCTAAAAGGCATATTTTAAATGATCAGGAAGTAACTTCAACTCTAGTTCTGGAGGTTTTTTAATAGATGGACAAAATGATTTATCTTTGTCAATCATGTCCAAAACTTCAAAACTTTCTTGAACATACTTTAAATTTTCCTTAAAAAGATCTTCACATTGATTTAATTCCTCTTCTTGCTCGTGTTACAAATCTTTTTCTTCAAATTTTTCTTCATAAGTAGTTCTAAAATGGCATTCACTTAGATATCTTATATTTTTTTCTTCAGATTTTTCTTCATAAGTAGTCTTGAAATGACATTCGCTCAGATATCTTATAAACTTCAGATTTTTCTTCATAATTAGTTTTGAAATGACATTCACTCAGATATCTTATAACATCCATTCTATAACATTCATCATCTTTACCTTCTGCAGGGTATTTCATTGAATTTGAAATGTTAAAATTAACAGTTTGATCATTGACACGCATTGTTAATTCCCATTTCTGCACTTCTATCATTGATCTTCCTGTGGTTAGGAAAGGTCTTTCCAAAATAATAGGTATCTCTTTATCTTCCTCCATATCTAGCACAATGAAATCAATAGGAAAGACAAATTGATCCACTTTCACTAGGACATCTTCTATAACTCCTTTAGGGTATGTTATTGAACGATCTACTAACTATAGAGTTACAGTAGTAGGGCTTATTTCTCCTAATCACAAACATTTAAATATTGATAATGGCATAAAGTTAATGTTTGCACCTAAATCACATAAAGTTTTCCCATAAAATGTGTCTCCCATTGCACATGAAATTGTAAAGCTACCACGATCTTTAAGCTTTTCAGGAAGCTTCTTCTGAATTACCACACTGTACTCCTAACTAAGTGCAACAGTCTCATTATCTTCAAACTTCCTTTTCCTCTTGAGAATATCCTTCATAAACTTTACATAGTTCGGCATTTGTTCTAAGGCTTTAGCAAATGGAATATTAATTATAAGCTTCTTAAATATTTCCAAAAATTTTAAAAATTATTTATCCAACTTCTACTGACGAAGTCTCTGAGAAAATGGAGGTGGTGGTTTTTTTAAATCAATTTTTAGTGAAGAAATAGGTTTCAGATTCTTTTATAGTGTCCTCTTTTGATTCTTCAATTTCTTCTCTCTCTACTTTAATTTCTTTTTGAACCCGACCTTCCAACTCTCTTCCGCTTCGAAGTTGAATGGATTTTACTTGTTCTTTATTCCAGTCTTTTGGATTTGATTCAGTATTACTAGGAAGTGTTCCTTGGGATCTATTACTTAATGAACTTGCAATTTGCCCAAGTTGATTCTCAATATTTCTAATTTTAGCTCCTTGACTTTGTAATTGATTTCCCATTTGTAACACCACTTCTTCTATAGACAACTTCAATATTTCTAATTGTAGCTCCTTGACTTTATAACTGATTTCCCATTTGTAACACCACTTCTTCTATAGACAACTTCTTCTCCTTAAGCTGTGTATTACTGTTAAAACCTGGAGGATAAGTAGATCTATAAATATTATTCCCTTGATTATTCTAGTTTCCCAATGGGTTTCCTTAGTTGTTCCCCCATTGTTGATTATTACCACCCAAATTGTTATTCCAGTTAAAGTTTGGATGGTTCTTCCAACCTGGATTATAATAATTTGAATATGGGTTATTCTGCTTATTATTTATGGTATTCAAANTCTATATATATTGGGATACTATGCAAGTATATGAATCATTATCAAGTAATATAGGACTTTTTGATTAAGACGAATATCAAACCCACAGGAAAAATAAGCAATATGCACTCTTTATCAACAAACCTTCTATTTTAAAAAAACAATTATTTAAACTATAGATATTTTCACAATAGGTAAAATTCAAATTTTTTTAATTTTGATATTTTGAAAAAATAATAAAACTTCTAAAGATAACTTGAGTTTACGTAAAAGAAAAGAGCTTGATATGAAAATATCTTTCTCCTTATCATGAGTCACTAATAAGTATAGGAATTCTGTTTTGGAAGTATGCAAATTATGTTGTGCCAAATAGGAGTAATAATATTCTTTACCCTTATTAGAGATACTATAAAGAACATTAGCTAATTTAAATTTTTAATAGTTCTGAAGACGGGCTAGGCAGGGAAGATACTAGCTCTCACTCTAGAGTTCCCTCGATTCCCTCCACCTAGGTCTCATATCAGAACCTAAAACAATAAACCAAGTTGGGGGATTTAACCTGTCACTTTAAAGTCATCTAACTCTACACCCTTCAAAGATTATTTCCTTATTTATTTCACTAAATCATATGAATTACATTCTCATTCATACAGCCTCATGTGATTCTTTCCAATTGTTGGCTAAGACAATACCAGCCCGGCTCTTACATGTTCTCACAACAAATTTTAACATCTGGATAGGTCAAATCAAGAATTAAATGAAGTCCATGGATTTAAATCATCACAACTTCCTCTAATATTAAAGATTAATACTATCCATAACTTCCATCCAACACTTTATTTACTTATCATTTTAAGGAGAAATATAATGAAAACCACTCAGAATCCATGGAGAAACAAAATCACACTGTAGTTTAAAAGTAGAAATCATTGTCAAACCAACAGAAGTCTCGATTAAAACCAAAAGTAGTTTAAAAATACATGATAAAAACTTATCTCAAATCCTTCACCAAACTCTTGAAGTTTCTTTGAATCTATTCTCTTTTACAATGCTCTTACTCTATAAATAAAACTAAAAACAAAAAGGATAAAGTAAATTTGTGCTGCCTGAAAACCTCTCCAAAACTATCCCTAACTCTTCTCAGAACTCCCCCTTTCNCACATGATAATCTCAAATCCTTCACCAAACTCTTGAAGTTTCTTTGAATCTGTTCTCTTTTACAACGCTCTTACTCTATAAATAAAACAAAAAACAAAAAAGATAAAGTAAATTTGTGCTGCCTGAAAACCTCTCCAAAACTATCCCTAACTCTTCTCAGAACTCCCCCTTTCCAGGACTTTTAAGTACGCTTCAAAAAGTCTCAAATTCCTTCTTTTATAAATCTCCAAGAGGTGCCTTGATAACTCTTCAAAATGTGTCCCAATTTGATGTATTCTCCAAAGGATGCCTTCTTTCATAAGTCTTCTAACCATATTTTTGTTTCTAGGGTTCATAAACACCCTCTTTATCCAATAGGTGCCTCAAATGTCCCTTCAAAATTTGGCAAAATGAAGTAAACCATCACATAACTACATTTGGTGCTTAAGCGCGGGGCCTCTGACGCTTATGCTTGGCCTTCTCTATTTCACTGACACTTAAGAACCGGATCTGGCGCTTAGGTGCCAAAATACTTTAGCATAATTTTCACATTTTTTCTCTTAATTTGATCCATTTTCACTCCTTTTAGCATTTTTCACGTTTTTACTTGTACTTGAAAGAAAAACACACAAATACCTTCCATTAAAGCACAATATCTCAAAAATGGGTATANGCTTTCATAAGTCTTCTAACCATATTTTTTTTCTAGGGTTCATAAACACCCTCTTTATCCAATAGATGCCTCAAATGTCCCTTTAAAATTTGGCAAAATGAAGTAAACCATCACATAACTGCCTTTGGTGCTTAAGCGCGGGGCCTCTGACGCTTATGCTTGGCCTTCTCTATTTCACCGGCGCTTAAGAACCAGATCTGGCGCTTAGGTGCCGAAATACTTTAGCATAATTTTCACATTTTTGCTCTTAATTTGATCTATTTTCACTCCTTTTAGCATTTTTCACGTTTTTACTTGTACTTGAAAGAAAAACACAAAAATACCTTCCATTAAAGCGTAATATCTCAAAAATAGATATAATAATGTGTTTGAAAACACTATTTATTTTAGGTGTATCAAAATCCCCCATACTTAAAATGTTACTTGTCCTCAAGTGACACTTCAATCATTAAAAACTAAATAAGTATGATATGTATATGAGTTTCTTTAGGAGTTACAAAAATTTAGATTTAGAAATATAGCAGTCCAATTTAGAAAAAAATATTTAGTAAATGAGTTCACATATAAATATAATAATAGTTTTGAAAATTATTTTTAATAAAAGAAATTTAAGTATTAAAATTAAAAGTCTAACTTTCTAAATCTTTCAAAAATATAATTTTTCTTACTAAAGATAGTTACACTATATTTAGCATTTTCTAAACTAAAAATTTTTAACTGAAAGTTTTTCTTCATTATTCAAAATTTTAACTAAATTTTCTTACTCATTTCTATAATGAAATTTTACTTCCCTAATATAACTTCATATACATGATCATTTTTCTTTTCAAATCAAATTAATTTATAGCACAATTAAGAACAAATAAAATTTAAGTTTTGAAAATATTTTTCATCCCCCCAAAACTTAAGTTTTTAACAAGATTAAAAAATTTAGCAGCATATATATATAAGCAGGAATGAAAATTTGAAATAACATGCTTACATGAATTTTTATATCCTAATTATACAAGTATAAAACTAAAAAAAGGAGTAAAACTAATTTTTGATCAATTTTCTACCATTTTCATTTCAATTCAACATGTAGAGGTTCAATAGACNGAGAACAAATAAAATTTAAGTTTTGAAAATATTTTTCATCCCCCCAAAACTTAAATTTTTAACAAGATTAAAAAATTTAGCAGCATATATATATAAGCAGGAATGAAAATTTGAAATAACATGCTTACATGAATTTTTATATCCTAATTATACAAGTATAAAACTAAAAGTAGGAGTAAAACTAATTTTTGATCAATTTTCTACCATTTTCATTTCAAATCAACATGTAGAGGTTCAATAGACTTTTAAGTGGTGGGTACAAATATAAAAGCAAACTAACACACTAACTTCGATTTCTAGCCTCAACATAGAAATAAACACACTAACAACATAAAAGAAAAATACAGGGTAGCAGTTTTCTAAGTTTAAAATTTAAAACTAAAGCTAGCAAGATTTTTCACTTTTCATAAGACATAGAAATAAGTTCAATCCTATCTAACTAAAACACAATAATCAACACACATCAACAATTAATACCCTAGAATTTAAAAACAAAATACTAACAAAACACAACATCACAATAAAATTAAATAAAATAAAATTCTCACACATTACAAGGTCTAAACAGGTACACAAATGCTAATGTAGCAAGTCCAAACCACGTAGTCCAACACACATTACAAACATAAAAATAAATAACTCAGTCCTCTTCCTCATTATCCATAGAATCACCGCTATTCCAAACATTTGTAGACTCATAATCAGGGTATCTAGGATATGGAGGAAATTACACTCTTTGGTTACCCATACTGAGGTTTTCCAGAGATGAATGAAATTTCTTTTCATAATCACTTTTCCTTCTATTATACCCATCAATATGATCTGCAAAGCTTTCTAAATTTCTTACCTTATCTGTGGTATAGTTGATATTGTCCATCATCCTCTGTAATAATTAATTTTGAGTTTTTGTAGACTCACCTCTAGAAGAAGAGCTCGTGAGGTAGATGGTCGAGATGTAGAAGCAGCAGAGGTAGAAGCACCAGGCGTTGCCATTCCATAACTCCTTGAAAATCCTCCTCTCCAGCCAAAAATAGAATGCTCCAAATACTACTTCACATTCACACTTGTACTTGGCTTTAGAGGCAATAAGACTTCCTCCCACCTATCATATCTTACTCTAGCCTGCTCACACAAAGAAAAGATCAAGGAAGCAAATCCCAGACTTGTAGTAGTAACGGTAGTAACAAAATTGATGATAATTTGATAGATCAAAGCTCCAATGTTGATGAGCTTGCCTTCCTGAATAAAATAGTTCAATGTTGCTCTCTCTCGGAAACTTCACTAAGTTGATTTGCCGATAATAGAAGGGCTGAAATAAAATAGTGCCATGCCTTCGAAGGTGCACTTAACTTTGAGATGGAAAAGTTAACTCTTCTTTTATATGAAATTTTCTAGAGCCCTCTTCCAATAGACAAATAGGAAATAATTTCATCTAGCTCCATCTCAGTAAGATTATAGTTCACATAAAAACACAAAGTATCAGGTGGTAGATGGTAAAATATATTGATTGCGTTCGGTGAAAAAGGTACCAATTTTCCTCTAACCATGACTCAATCATCTTCAGCCTCGGGAAGGTTTGCATAAAGCTCCCTAACTACAGAAATAACAACCATAGCAGGAAAATAACAAAATCGTTCCCATTTTCGGCTAACGATCAAATCTTCTATGGATCCACCTGGATTATTGAAACATTGCTCCTGGATAAGTTTTTGTGATTGTAGAGCATCACTGTACCTATCTTGAGCTTTCGAACTCACAAACTTGATCGAATCAAAGGGGCTTTTTTTCTTTGCTACTCTTCATTCTTGGTGCCATTCTACAAATTTCATAAAATTCTACAATAACTTCAAAAATCAAGTCTAATATACTAAACTTAACTCCTATAAGCATAAACTACACTTTCTATGCAATATTCATAGATTTTTCCTCATTTTTCACCATGAATAGTGATTTTTATGTTCTTCCAAATGAACTCAAAATACATGGTGAAAATCCAAAATTTTTACATAGAAGTGAAGCTCTTACCTTAAGAAATCCAAATCTAGCAAATTTTGCTCAATTCCACCAAGAAAACTCCATGAAATGGCTTTCCCTAAACCTTAAAATTGCAAACTCGAGAGGTTGAAGGTGACGGTGAGAGTAAAATGGTGATTTTTTGGGTTATTTTTCACTTTTAACCATTCGCGAACCGATTTTCGTGAACCAGCGCTTAAGCGTGGATAAGTGGCACTTAAGCACCTGCCTCTCGGGTTACATCGCGCATAAGCGCGAGAATGTGGCTCTTAGGCGCCAGTGCATGATTTTTGATATTTTTGAACTTAAGTAAAATACACTATAAGCCTAAGAATACCACCCCAAAATGGTCTCATAACATTTAAATGACTATTTTCCTCTCCCTTAAATATCCTTTTCCTTAAAATTTTCCAATACAACTCATTCGATTCGAGGCTAAAATAACACAAATTTTCACAAAAAAACATATACATTCATTCAAAAATGAGTACAAATACATATAACACTTAATTCTCACTCAAAAAAGTCTCGGATGAGAAAATATTTCGGAATACAAACACTAAACAAACTAACACTAACTCCAAAAAATAGTAATTAACACTTAACACTTTAAACAAAAAACCTAACAAACAAACTTTAATACTAAACTTAATTCCATTCTTCATTTGTTGGGACAAATTTTGGTCTTTCATTAGACTCTCCTTGGGCAATCGGAATATAAAGTTGATAAAACGGATGGTAGTGACGAGCTCTGATACTATCTTCTTCTATCCATTTTTGTTTAAGATACATCTCCTTATCTGCTTCCTCTATTTAACTAATATGGCTAAATTGTATTTTCAATTGCCATCCAATATGCTCAAGATGTGCATGAATCTCACTTACCTTTGTCTCCACTAAAGCTATGATAGTCTCAATTTTATTGATCTTTTCCAATATTCCTTCAATAACGGCTAATAAGCGATTATACATCTCTTGTGTGCTTTAACTAATGAATCTCTTCCTCTTGGTCTCTTCCTTCTTCTTCAAATCCATCTCCCATGAAGACATCTTCTCAAATCTCTCTCTCTCTTATAGACTTTTAGGGCTAAAAGTGATCTGTGGTGAAATTCCTTCACAAAACCCTTTTATTTATAGGCCTAAATCCCTCTAGTAACTCCTAAACACGTCCTAAAAGTGAATTAGCACGTTTTAGTCAACCAATTGGTGGTTAAACCTTCTAGAATCTAAATTTCACACATGGTTTTTAACTCCCGCGCTTAAGCACCGAATATTGGTGCTTAAGCGCCGAATATTGGCGCTTCGGCGATTAAGCGCCAGTGCTCAATTTTACACCTGTCAACTTAACGTCCAAATTCTCATTTTAACACGTATAGATCACTAAAAAAAGTCTTAAAATCAATAATAACATATAATAATCTAAAAAATACTACCCCAAATTTTCTTAATCTCACAAAAAAAAACATTCAAAATAAAACACACTGATAACCATGGGCTGCCTCCTTTAAAGCTTTTGGTTTAACGTCGTTAGCCCGACGTAACTAGTGCTTATTCTGGTTGTAAGCATTAACATCTATAAAGATAGTAGACCAATAGCATCCAAATTATAAACTTTGTATATTGTTTTATCAACACCAAAATGTCCCCCAAAATTAGAATTATGACATTTTTGGATAATCTCATAAGTCTCTTCTAAAGGTACACATCTTTGAATAATAATATCCTTTCCTTGTTTATATAAAATGGGTCATCCTAAAAATAAGTCTTAGCTTCCGAAATAAATTTCCTCTTATGTTGGTATGTCATTCCATAGGGTATAATATCACTAATAAGAAAGTTCACAATGTCGGCATACTACGGAACACGCCACTCGTTAATATTGAACAATTTTTCATCTAGAAAATGTTCATTAATTTCTTTTTCAAAATAAAGTGGTTTTTCTAACTCAAGCTTGGACAAATGATCAGTAATTTGATTTTCAGTTCCCTTCATATACATTATTTCAAAGTCAAATTCTTGTAAAAGAAGAATCCATTGTATAATTCTTGGTTTAGCATCCTTCTTTCTCATTAAGTACTTAATAGCAGAATGATCTGTATGCACTTTCTTAAGAATTCTTTAAATCATTCCCATGCTTCATAAATAAATTCCCTTCAAACTGATTAAAAGATGTAATTATCGGACACTTTCTTAATAGTTCTTTAAATTGTTCTCATGCTTCATAAATAGATTCCCCTTCAAATTGATTAAAAGATGTAATATCATTTCTACCTTCACAGTTTTTTATGGTGGAAAATATTTATCAAGAAATTTTTTTGCTAAATCACCCTAAGTTCAGATAGATCCAGGTGCTAACAAATTCAACCACATCTTAGCTTTATCCTTTAAAGAGAAAGGAATTAACCTAAGTTTTATGGCATCATTTGATACACCATCCTATTTAAATGTAGCACACAATTTTGGAAAATTGGCAAGATGTAACTTTGGATCTTTACTTGGTGATCCCCCAGACTGATTATTTGATACCATTTAGATAATAGTAGGTTTAAGTTCAAATGAATTAGCCACTACAGTAGATTTTTCAATACTACAATGAAGCTCATCTACCGTAGGATTGGCATAATCTTGTAAAGGTCTATATTCTTGATGAATTCCAGCAGTTTGATCATTTTGGTTTGCCATTTCTATATTTTTTTAGATTTTTCAAAATTTTAAATTTTTTTTGTTTTTCTGATTTTTTTAACAGTTTTCTCTAATTCAAAATCATGGGGCACTAGTACTTTAGAACCTGAATTACACATACACTAACATAAAATAAAATAAAACAAAACACACAAAATAAAATATTATAATAAGATATTCCTACAATAACTTTTAAAGTTTAAATAAGACTTTCTAAAAATAAAAATTTTTCTTTCAATAAATTTTTGAAATCTTCCCTAGTAACGGCACCAAAAACTTGATTTCGGCTGTTTATTTGCAACAGTATAACAATATTTTTTATGATATTTTTCACTTATGTTTCCTTACTTTGCAATAGATCAAAAACTTGATCCTAGAGAAAATAAGAATTTAACTTATATATATATATATATNGACCTGAATTTCAAACCCATAGAAAAAATAAGCAATATGTACTCTTTATCAACAAACCTTCTATTTTAAAAAGATAATTATTTAAAATATAGATATTTTCACACTAGGTAAAATTCAATTCTTTTTGGAATTTTTGATATTTTGAAAAAAATAATAAAACTTCTATAGATAACTTGAGTTTATTTAAAAGAAAAGCAGTTGATATAAAAATATCTTTCTCTTTATCATGAATCTGTAATAAGTATAGGAATTCTTTTGTGAAAGTATGAAAATTTTGTTGTGTTAAAAAGGAACAATAATATTCTTCACCCTTACTAGAGATGCTATAAATAACATTGGCTAAGTTAAAGTTTGAATAGTTCTGAAGACCCGCTAGGCAAGGAAGATACTAGCTCTCACTGTAGAGTTCCCTCAATTCCCTCCACATGGGGACTAACATCTCGTATCAAAACCTGAAACAATAAACCAAGTTAAAGGCTTTAACCTGTCACTTTAAAGTCCTCTAACTCTACACCCTTCAAAGATTATTTCCTATTTATTTGCACTAAATCATATGAATTAAATTCTCATTCATACAACCTCATGTGATTCTTTCCAATTGTTGACTGAGACAATACCAGCCCGATTCT